>CM062819.1:1551423916-1551726665 GCA_031772625.1 Pinus tabuliformis
CAATGAATGAAGAAAAATTCTAGGCTAAATAAAGGGTAGGTAGAAGAAGTTTTGCAAGAGCACAAGGTTGCTAAGTCAAAAGCACATTCATCATGCTTAATCCTATGTTTCATGTGCAGGAGGAATTGTGAAAGAGAAAGGATGTTCACCAAAGCGTGTTTACTAATTTCCCCTCATTTATCCCTTCATTACCTGTAAATACCCTTTCCCCTCACTCTGACCTTTCACCCCTTAGTTTCACACAAATCCCTAGATATTACCCTTCAAAAATCATTCCCCCTTCTCAAAACCCCTTTCCCTAGTGTGAAACACATTCCCATAAAAAAATGTTTCATTCCCCTCTTATTAATTTCATTTTCCCCCTCAAAAACCCACTAAACCCCTTTTATCCTAAGTTATTTACTATACCCTAACATTACATAATTAAACTCCATGACATTAATATTCCCCAACAGCCTTTTAACTCACCAAACCTTGGTGTATAGTTAGAACCCCCGCCATATAACCCATGGTCCTACCTTTAGTAACCATTTGATTATATTAAAAATCTTGTCATTACCTTTTAATTAATTACAATTCTTTGTAATTAAACCCCGGGCCCCGCCAACCACTTTCCCGACTCTGTCCGTGCAACTCAACTGCACGATATCCCTCTGAACTCCCACCCCCAGATCCAATGGCGCACAGCCATATTGTGCGGATTCATCGTCCGACAGTTAATGGCCCAAGAGCATGTGAGATTCACGGTTTTGGCCGAGCACTGTTTCGCTACGTGGCGGCACCAGGTTATATCGCATGCTTGCGAAAAATATCGCCCGTCACCCAAAAGTGGGGCAATATCGCAGAAAACCACCTCCCCGCCTAAAACCAAAACTGCCCACTGTTCATTCAATAATACTCGCTCCAAAATCTAACCATTATTGGTTAAAAGGCCGAAAAAGCCCCAATTTGTTCTTTTCGCTTAATTTCACTGTAAACCTCTGCTAAACCAATTCTGACACCCTGAACCTCTGAGCGACCAATTTAGCCACCTTTTGCCACCCAAAGATGTTGCAAACACCAAATTGAAGCAACCAATTGACAGTTGAAGCCTTAGTAACCTCTGCAGCTACCACAGAACCCCGTCTGCACACCAAATTGTCTTTCTCCAGGTATTTTTGAAAGAACCAGAACGACCCTGTAAATTTGAATTATAAACAGTAATTCTTAAAGGTTAATTGATTAAATTAATTAAAAAAGCTTCCTAAACTGAAGAAAAGCCCACTGTGCAACCAGACCCCTTTTCACAGATTGAAATTACCCTCCCACTGTTCTAGACCTTCAGACCTTATCCCTAAAAAGCCACAGAAAGACTAATTTAGTTCAATATACCAAATTATGACTTCCCAGACTTCTCTGGATGTAAGACCCCTGCAAACCCCTCATTTGGATGTTGACCACCTTGCATTAGCCGACAAAGAATTTCAAATCAAGGACATTGCTTCCCCTCCATACCTATTGAAACTCCACTGCTGGAGTAAAGACAAGTTTTCGAACCAAAATGATGACATTCACGTATGGGAGTCCAATTTGCCCAAGTACTTGTTCCCAAAATTACACCCATTCCTAGAAGTCATCCACTTCTGCCAAGCTTGCTATATTCCCAGTCAAAGATCCATAGTTACCCCTGACCAACAAGTTTTATTCACCATTACTGCAGAATCAATTAATCAAATGTTGCAAATCCAACCAGGGCCCAATCAAACCCCACTTTCCATTTACTTGAACTCTACATAAACCTATACCTTCCCAAGAAGACTCGGATTTTTCAAACTTGCATCATAGAGGAGTCTCATACTCCAACAGATAGTCCTCCATATGCTACCACCATTTTTTCTGAGAGAGCCAGACAAATTATAACCATGCTCTCTTGCATACTAGGGTACACCACAGATGAACATGTGGATGAGGTTTTCCTTGCTTTCCTTTCTATATTTTTCCCAGGCAAGCCTCTTGCTACAATTTACAACTATGCTCAATTCATAGTAGACAGAATCCATGAACAGTTCATCAGACTACCAAATGAGTGAGTCTTCAAATATTCATCAATGTTATTTCATATGTTCTTGTACTTTGAGTCAGACAAATTTCCAGTCAAGATTCAGAAGTTAGACACCAAATGCAATCCAAGATTTGTTATCTATTGGACACCATTGATCCAAAAATACTCCACTGTTTTCTCCTATAAAGACTTCATTGATTAATTTTTCCATCCAGTTATAAATATGTTAACCAGTAGCTATCAGTTTAGGATCAGTCAGGAGATTAAGAGAGTTTTACAATTGGCAAAGAATAGTAGAGTGGGAGACTGGTATCTATACCAAGACCACACAGAAATCAGAATATATGGATGCCAACTAGCTCCCTACAAACTGCCCAAATACCTCCCCATGAGGATATTTGCATTAGAGTACTTTAGGCAGATTATAAACTCTGATGAAGTCAATTTCCTATCAGCTAGGAAGAAGACCCAGTTTAAAATGAAAAATCAATTGGGCCCCTTTATTTGTAATAATAGGGAAGCTGGACCAAAGGCAGATAAAATTTGCAGCAAATGAATTTCAAGAACAGTTTTATGTGGCAATATGACCCTCATGGAGTCATAAATAAAATAAGGCTCAAAGTCAAATTGGGTTTGTTCATACATCATCCCAGGCCAGACATTGAGAGATTTTCCAACTAGTCAGAATGGTTGGAAAACACTTTGATAGATATGGACAATATTGTAGTAGATGTGGAGAATACATTAATAGATGTGGAAAAACATATTGATACTAGTTCCTTTCTGCATGTTCTAGCCCTAGAAGAACAGATGAATATTCCTCCTACTTTGCAGACTCCAGCTAATAAAGACATAAATGCAAAAAGAACCAGGGAAGAAGGTTCTAGTTCAGCAATGGACACTACAGATGACCAATTTGAGATCAGTTACAGGAAAAGGCCCAAGCTTAATCCTGTAACTGAACAGGAAGACACCATTGATACAGTGGAAATCACTGACACTAAAACAATGGTTGGAAGGAGTAAAGTGTTGAAATGTGGCAACAAGAATATTCCAATTTAATTTGTCCTTGAATTAAATTGTGAATTAAAATCAAATTTATTCTTAACAGCTACTTGGAAATAATTATTTAAGTTATTTTGACTTAATTAGTTGGAGAAATTCAAGTTAGAAGTCTTTCTGAAGTCATGCAAGAGTTATCCCTTAAATTAAGGATATAAGCCTTAAATTAAGGAGATAAGATTGAGTTATATTTGAGTTGTAATTAGTTAACTCAATTTACTGAGTTAAGTCCAGTTAAATTAGTTCCAAACTATTTGAGGAATTAATAGAGAGTTAACAGACAGTTGATGCATGCATGCACTCAACTAGTGTTACTCCAGTTAATTGAAGATTCCCTCATCAGAAACTCCTGCATGTATATTCTGAGAAAGACCCAATTGAGATTAAAGTCAAGGAAAGTGTACTATCAATTGCATGTGTTTTCTTATAAGAAAGCTCATGCATGCAAAAGGAATCATTCCTTGAGGATTGCGCAGTTCTGATAGTCTGTGAGATCAGTGTTCCACTTGGTTGAAGGTGAATCATCCTAGAGGAACAACGCAAGGAAATAGGAGCTTGGAGGGCAGAGAGGAAGGCTTGAGAGAAGCCAAGATTGCCTGTGAGCATCTGTGAGGATTGTACTGAGAGCTGGTTAGCTGTGAGAGCTAAGGATTTATATAATTCCTATGTATTTCCACCTTGCATGATAATACAAATAGTGGGGTTTTTAGCTGAGGCTTTCCCCAAAGTATTTTCATGTGTATTGTGCATTGATTCTTCTTCTTCTGGTTATATTGTTCAGCTCGATCTTTAAGCTTCCACAAATTGATAGTAGAAGTACGTTATAGTGTTCTACTTTGATTAATATTGCATTATCGGGTTAACCTACAGTCAGATTTTCTTACATGGTATCAGAGCTAGATTTATAGAGAATTTCTACATGGTAAAGGAGCTGTGAACAATATACTGAGAAGATAATTCGAAGTTTGAAGTTCAGGGTTGCAGGTGCAAATCGAATTCATATCATACTTCAAGGTTGGCCAATGGTGTTCTATGGCTTGAGACTCAAGTATGCCTTGGAAGGTAGCTCGAATTACATAGCATGGAACGATAGAATGGAGGATGTATTAGAAGAAAATGGCTTGAAGGAATTCATTGATCAAGAAATCCCAAAGCCAGCTTCAATTAATGCACAAGAGTTGGCTGAGTGGAAGAAGTGTGTGGCAAAGGCGAGACAGATCATCCTTGAGGGAGTTCGAGACCATATTGTCTCGAGTCTCCATGGGAAGGATACTCCATTTTCAATGTGGAAGACATTGAAGGACCTCTACCAGAACAGTAATGACTAGAGGAAATTGGCGCTCAAGGATAAGCTTCAAAGAATCAAGATGGAGAAGGGCGATACTATTTCCAAATATCTGAACAAGCTCACCACCTGCAGAGATGAGATTAGCAGTGTGGGAATAACTACTGCCGATGATGATATGGTGAGCCTCACTCTCCTTGGCCTTCCGAAGAGTTGGAATAGCTACCAGGACTCTGTGAATGCAAGGGAGAAACTGCCGGATTGGGAACGACTGTGGTTGGATCTGATGCAGGAGGAGATCAGGAGGAGCACACGAGATGGTTCTTCATCCAAGGATGATGGTGAAGAAAATCTAGCCTTAGCAAGTAAGGCAAGGAAAGGGAAGGGGAAGGGTTCCCATTCCAAAACGAATTCTTCTCATGGAGGGAAGAAGGGTGACAAGTCTAAAGTAAGATGCTTTAATTGCCACTAGATGGGACATTATGTGACTAATTGCCCATCGAAGAAGTCCAAGAAGGGATCCTCAGAAGGATCGAAAGGTGAAGCATTAGCCTCTCAGTTCGAAATAGACTTTACCCTCATCACATGGATGGTGTCATCGATGATGGGTTGTGTCTGGTATCTTGACAGTGGAGCCTCATTCCACATGACTGGTGATAAAAGTTTATTCAGTGCCTTGGAGGAGAAAGACCTCAAGATGCACATAGAGATGGGTGACGATAGAAGGTATAGTGTTTCAAGAGTGGGCATGGTTGCTTTTCAGAGGGAGCATGGAGCTCCTCTCACCTTGACAGATGTGAAGTATGTGCCTGGACTGAAGAAGAATTTGGTATCAGTCGCGATGTTGGAGGACAAAGGCTACGATGTTGTCTTCAGTAAAGGAAAGGCGTTCCTAAGACACATAACCACGGGTTAGACCAAGAGGATAGGGATTCGAGTAAAGAATCTCTATAAACTAGAGGTAGATGATTGTGTAGCATTGAGTACAAAAGCATAATTGGTGCAAAGCCAAGACATTAGCGAGTTATGGCATAGGGGGCTGGGCCATTTGCATCATGGGGCTTTGAAGATAATGCAACAGATATCTATAGGACTTCCCAAAGGTAAACTTGAGTAATTTGACACATGCAAAGGTTGTAACTTGGGAAAGTACACCAAGTCTTCCTTTCATGATCGAGACAATCGAGCAAAAGCTATCTTAGAGCGAGTTCATACTGATGTGTGTGGACCATTCTCGACGGCATCCAAAGCGAAGCAAAGGTATTACTTGATTTTCATTGATGACTATTCTTGTAAATGCTGGATTTATTTCATGTAGAAGAAGGACAAAACTTTCACAAAGTTTTGTGAGTTCAAAGCTTTGGTCAAGAAAGACTCAGGGAAGAAGATTAAGGCCTTGAGAAGTGACAACGGTGGAGAATATGTCTCCCAAGAGTTTAAAAACTTCTATGCAGCAGAAGGAATTAAACGGAGTTGACGGCACGTCATAACCCACAGCAGAATGGAGTGGTCGAGAGGAAGAACAAAACTATTTTAGGGTCAGCATGGGCAATGCTGCATGACCAAGGCCTACCACTTCACTTGTGGGATGAGGAATGCAACACAACAGTCTATTTGCAAAATAGAATCCCGCATCGCATACTTGGGATGAAGACACCAGAGGAAGCTTTCTTCGGTAAGAGATCAAATGTGGGTCACATCAGGATCTTTGGCTCATCGGCATATTTCCATGTGACAAAGGATGCACGGAAGAAGCTTGAGCTGATAGTAGAGTTGGTGATACTTATGGGGTACACTGATACACCTCACAACTATTGGGTGTACTTGCCTACCAATCAGAGGACAGTGGTTCACAGAGATCTCAAGTTTGATGAGCAGAAGGCCATGCGAGTTTCCCTTGAGAGGGAGTTCCAACTACAGGCTGTGGAGGAATTGTTGGTTCCTAAGGAGGAGGAGCCTCAGACTGATGCAGAGCAGCCGCATGCAGAGGTTCCAGGAGTGGAGACACCCACTCAAGCAGAGTCTTCCAGAGATGGACAGAAGCACACAAGAGAAGTTGACAGATTGTTGGAGGATGCAAGAGAGAATGTGGGAGAACCATTTTCTTAGCACAGATAGAGGAGGTCACCTGAGAGGTACACTGGATACATGGCCCTTCTTGGGGAATGTGTTGAGATCGAGCCATCTTCCTTTGAGGAAGCAGTGCAGCAGCTGATTTGGGTTGATGCTATGGTGGAGGAGTATGACTCCATAGTTCGTAATAGTGTTTGGGACGTGGTTCCGAGACCGGAGAACAAGTCAGTTGTGAGTTCTCGTTGGCTTTACAAGGTAAAGCAAGCTACTGATGATGGGAGGATCATGTTGTTGCAGTATATTTCAACAAAGGAGCAAGATGCTGACATTTTGACAAAGGCAAATTCGAGTTCCATAGAGACTGCATCAGGGTGGCAGATAATCCCTTTCTTGTTAAGAGGAGTGTTGAAATGTGGCAACAAGAATATTCCAATTTAATTTGTCCTTGAATTAAATTGTGAATTAAAATCGAATTTAGTCTTAACAGCTACTTGGAAATAATTAATTAAGTTATTTTGACTTAATTAGTTGGAGAAATTCAAGTTAAAAGTATTTCTGAAGTCATGCAAGATTTATCCCTTAAATTAAGGATATAAGCCTTAAATTAAGGAGATAAGATTGAGTTATATTTGAGTTGTAATTAGTTAAGCCATTTTTACTGAGTTAAGTCCAGTTAAATTAGTTCCAAACTGTTTGAGGAACTAATAGAGAGTTAACAGCCAGTTGATGCATGCATGCACTCAATTAGTGCTACTCCAGTTAACTGAAAATTCCCTCATCAGAAACTCATGCATGTCTATTCTGAGAAAGACCCAATTGAGATTAAATTCAAGGAAAGTGTACTATCAGTTACATGTGTTTTCTTATAAATAAAACTCATGCATGAAGAAGGAATCATTCCTTGAGTATTGCATAGTTTTGACAGTGTATGAGATCAATGTTCCACTTGGTTGAAGGTGAATCATCCTAGAGGAACAACGCAAGGAAATAAGAGCTTGGAGGGCAGACAGGAAGGCTTGAGAGAAGCTAAGATTGCCTGTGAGCATCTGTGAGGATTGTACTGAGAGCTGGCTAGCTGTGAGAGCTAAGGCTTTGTATAATTCCTATGTATTTCCACCTTGTATGATAATACAGATAGTGGGGTTTTTAGCTGAGGCTTTCCCCAAAGTATTTTCATGTGTATTGTGTATTGATTCTTCTTCTTCTAGTTATATTGTTCAGCTCGATCTTTAAGCTTCTACAAATTGATAGTAGAAGTAGGTTATAGTATTCTGCTTTGATTTATATTGCATTATCGGGTTAACCTACAGTCAGATTTTCTACATAAAGGCCTAGCAGCTTCAGGTGAAACTCAATAGCCTTCTACTTCAAACACTCAACTTATTGATAAACAGCTCAGCATTGAAGTCTCTTCATCCACCAGGCCTGTGGATAAAGAGAAAGATATTAAAGGAAAATACAAGGAAATTAAGTTGAGGAATGAGGCATTGAAGGCTGAGACTTATGCCCGATACTTCAAGCAAACACCTGCAAATCAAAATAGGTTAATGTCATCGTTTGACATTAAGACTAGGAAGATGCAAATGACATTCATGCACCCTACAGTCCAACAGCCCAAATCATCAGCTAACTACAAGAAAACCGAATTTGAGGTTTTGGTTAGGGATGTTCACCCCATAGACCAAATTGAGTTCCAGAAGCAGGCAGGTGAGATGATCTATTCCACCATGAAAAATAAAGCTATGACTGTGCACAAACTTCAAATTTCATTAGATAATATCATCGCACAGTACAAACTAGAAAAGGCCTCCTCACAGGCCAAGGACAATAGAATCAAGTCACTGGAAGACTTGGTCATTGAGCTTGGGTATAATCCCAATGATGTCAAAGCTGCAGAGAAATTAATAAAAAAGAAGAATGAGGATATTGTTGCTTTAAAGAAGCAATTGAAGTTGCCTCATTCAGAGCATCCATAGACCAAGGAGGTCCTTGAAATCCAAACCTAGCAAGAGGAGATGATGGACCTCATTCTCCAATTAAATGATCAATTAAAGGAAATGGAGAAGGAATTGGATAGTTTGATACAGTTGAAACAGGCCAGCCTTGAGACAACCATTGCCATTGCCATTCCAACAGTCACTACAGTAGTACCATCCACCTTGGCATCTTCATTGGTCCCCACAGCACCACTGGCTACAACAATTCCAGCTACAACAACATCTACATCAGCAACAGGTTCCACAATAGCAGCAGCTCAGCCAAGTGATGAGGCAAGAAAATTGGTCAAAGCAATGGAGGACATGTCCATTCAGACCACAGAGATAAATAAACTTAAAGAAAAGATAACAAGTCTAGAGAACGAGAATAAACTTGCACAGATTATGCACAAGGATGAAGTTTAGAAGTCAACCAGGTTGACTGAAAGAATGAAGAGCTTGGAAAAAGAATTGACATTAAAGGAGCCACTTGGCCAAGCTAAAGAACAGCTATGGGCCAATATCATTGACTCTGTCAATGATATTTGGCCATCTATATAAGTCATCTTTGTACAAAATGACTTAGTCAAAGAGGCAATAGAAGCAATTCAAAGAGTTAAGGCTGAACTTGGAGACATGCCAGAAGAAGCCACCAAAATAATCCACTTCCTTAACTCTAAAAATAAATATGAATTGTAGGAGTTGGACATAGCTGACAGGACTGGCACCATACTAGAAGTGAAAAAGGTGCTTACCAAGAGGAATTTAATGATGAACCTTTAGGACAAATGCCAAACCATGCAACTGGTAATAGGCAGGTTCATGGTTAAGTTTGATGCTTTAAGGCAGAAAGGTCTGACAAATCCCTTGGTGATAAATGACAGATTGATGCCACAGGAAGACTACAATAGGAAAATCAGAGAGGTGGAAAGAGATCAAGCCAATAATTCCTCTATGAAGGGAATGCCCACAGGATAGGTTATGCACCAAACATTTTAGAACCTATTTTACCTCCAGCATGAGGTAAAACACCTTTTTGTGAATAGGCCAACCTTTGCTAAGTACACAGAAGCAGATGAAATTTATAGAAAAATGGTAAATATCAAATTACCAGATGCAGACACATGGGAAAAGTTAAATGACTTATTGTGAAAATGCACAGTAAAAGTGAAAAAAGCACAGTGAAAGAAAAGTGACAGATCATCTAGATGAAGGAGTATCAGGTGAAAGTGTATCAATTAAAAGACAAAGTAAAAAGAACAGTCAATGTGGAAGACAAATATCAAAGGAGAATAAACAGAGAAAGATCAAAACATAAAGACAACACAGCCAAATAAATAGGGACAACTTACATCAGTTGAATATCTGTCTCTATCTTCTTGCATGAAGATATTTCTTTCTCCTAGATTAATTCCCAAGATATTTGGGGATATTTTGTAAACTATTTTTGTATAAATACTTCATAATTCGAAGTATAGAGTGTGGATTTCTTGATATTACTATAGTTGTATTGATCTGAAACCTGAGGGTTATTTGTACCATTTTTCAAGTCAGCGAACTAGACTGAATAATAAATAGATTGCATTATAGGATTCATGTGTTGGGCCACTTTAGTGAAGTACTTTCCTTTTGTCAAATTGTTATTTTCTTAAGTGTTTCACAAACTTGCATGTTATCTAAATTGAATGAATTAACTGGATTTATATTACAGAATTTGTTTAAGTACACTATGTCTTGAACAGTTAATCATTTTGATGTTTTCCTCTAATATCCAGAGTAGGGAATCCTTCATTGCTCCCTATTTTTGATTAACCCCTACCATTTCCTTCATTATTCGGTTTGAGGAACCCTTAATTGCTCCTTGACCCCGATTGAAAACCACTTCACCTTCCAGCCCTAAAGATCTGAATTCACTCAGCTACCTTGCCATGTAGACACTACCTTTAGAACTTGATCCAGTCCTGTTTGCTTGACACTTGACCCCATAGCCCAATGGTAAAAGACATCCCTCTATCCTTCTAAGTAAGTGATTCCACCACCAACTCAAAATCAAAACCCAAGTACAATCATAACTAGCCTAAAATCAATTAACTAAACAAAGTTAAATGATAAAGAGAGAGCCCTCTCTGAGCATTAGGAAGGCTAGATCCTAATCTCCAAGGTAGGTTTGTGGTTACCTCTATCATTTCTTTCATAACAACTCTAGAGAAATTTTGGAGTGATAACATATTGGCGACCTTACTGGGGAACAATCCTCAGTTTAAATAAAACTTTAAGGAAATATTAAATCTCATCTTTTGCACCTTAAGGTCATTTTAGAGCTGTTCAAAAAAGTTTCATTAAACACTTAAAAAATTAAAATTTTGGCTTCCAAAAGAACACATTATACCAGGGCATCCAGATCCAAACCCTGCTACAATAGTTGATGATCCTGATAGAATTTTAAGAAAACCAAAAAATGCAGAAACACAAGGAAGTAGAGGTCAGTTAATTAAAGAAAATTCACTCCCCAACTAATTATCAAGTTTAGAGGATATTCAGTTTGATTTATCATTTGAGCTTTCTTTGTTTAGAACCAAATCAAAAAATTCAATTTATGAAACTGTAATAGACCCTAATTTTATTCAATTCATTGAGTCAAAGAGGTGCCTATACATCCTGATTTAGATCAACTTGTTTTGAATACTTTTGATAAAATAGAAGCTTTAACCTCAACATTGATAAGCCATATAGATGATGCTTATTTTCAACAATCAGTTGAATTAGTTGCCCTGACTGCTGTTGCCTCTGAACTTTCTACAGAGTCTTCAAAAATTGTAAATACAGTTTCATTTACTACCACCTCACCTATAATATCCACCACACTTCATGCCCCTAAACTAGTTATTCCTCAACTTCCTCTTCAACCAAACAACACAAGCTCATCTAGTTTATCCACAACCATTTCAAGTTATTCTCCAAGAACCACTACTTTACCTCCTAGCCAAGCTAGAGCCTCAACCATGGCAAACAGATAGGCACCTTTGGTCTTACCAGCTCAACTACATGGCATGCCCCAAGACTACCAAAGTAAAATCTTTTTGTTTGATGCTACTGGTTAGTATACTGCCGAATAGTATGTGAATAAAATGACTGACTATTTTAAGTTGCATGAGATTGATGAGTCTAATGTCCAAATGAGGCTATTTTCCCAAACACTGACAGGGGATGTAAAGAAATGGTTTAAAGGTTTACCTGCTAATCATATTGCAGATTTAGTTTCTTTTCATAGATTGTTTATTGATAGATGGGAAAGAAAGAAAAACCCATTACAAATATTGTCTGAATATGATAACATTCGAAGAGCTCCTAATGAATCTATTCAGGATTATTGTACTAGGTTCAACAACATCTATAATGCAATCCCTGCTAATATTATACCTCCATCAGACTTAGCACTAATCAAATTTCCTGATGGGTTTGACATTGATATGTCTTACCAATTGAGGGAAAGAAACCCTAAAACATTGGAATAGATGCAAAGTAATGATGTTAGTGTGGAAGCAAATTTATTAGCTAAAAAAGCTAGGATGAGAAATGAGAAAAGAGTTGTCATTAAAGAGGAACCTCCACTTCAGATGGTAAAATAGATAGTCTAGCCAAAAGTATAGAAAGAATAATGGATAGATTAGAAAATATGGAAAGAAAAACTTAGTGGGAAAATCAACAAGCACCTCCAATTAGAAACCCCAACTTTAGGAAAAATCTCAATATTGGAAAAAATGCTATACTTGATCAACAGGTTAGACCACCTTTCCAGGAAAACTATACTGAGGGTTCGCAAAACCATGAAGAAGAGGATGACACCCAGACAAACCTATTAGGGATTAAAAACGAAGATGTTGTTTTTCTTAATTAGGAAGAACATGAATTGTACATGCTACAATAATTACAATTAGAATCTGGAGAGTCCTTTGACTTCAAACAAGGCTATGAATCTGCTATATATGAATTTCACAAACAGTACAACCTTAGAAGCAGAAAGAATACTAAAATTCCTACTAAGAAATTAGTCCAAATACAAACTAAAAAAATAACAGAAGCTCCTGTGAACAAAGTTCTACAAATTCTCCCTAGAGGAACTCAAGAGGCTTCTAGCCCAAAAATTGTCGATATAACTTCAGTCGAAACTCAAACTGAAACTGTTCGTCAAACTATTCCAAATAAGAGAATTCAAAACAAAGTAGTTGATATGCAAACTAAACTGCCAAGTGCTGATAAAGAAGATAAAACTACACATACCAAAATTGCTTAGGAAGATCTCACACAATAAAGAAAAACTCAATTGTCATTCAACATTAAGACTGAGATAGCCAAATTGAAAATATTAGTTCCTTTGACTAAATTAGTGAAAAATGAATCATATAAAGCACAAATCATTCAAACACTAAACATAGGTGAAGGAGAAGATGTTGTAAACCTTAGTGATGATCAACTTGAGTTATTATTTGGTCCAGAAGTAAATGGCACACATCAGCGAGGGGGTATTCCTCCATCCTACATTAGCTTGAATGTTCATGATAAAATCTTTCATAATGCTATGCTAGATTTAGGGGCATCCCATAACTTAATGCCAAAGGCAATCATGGAAAGATTAAACTTAGATATTACCAGACCCTACAAGGACCTGTTTTCTTTTTATTCCAGCCAAGTCAAATGCCTTGGCTTGATTACATATTTGTGTGTGACTCTAATCCAGTGCCCAACAAAGAGTATTGTTATGGACATAGTAGTTTTTGATATCCCACCCAAGTATGGAATGTTGTTATCTCGCTCATGGGGAGAAAAATTGTTGGGATCTCTACAGTTAGACATGTTATATGCCACCATATTTGTGTTTGTTCAGCCAAGAAAACTTTACAGAGAGACCTTGATGAAATACATGGTGAGTAGTGCAGAAAAACCACAGAATTTCCTTATATATTCCATGCATTCTGATATGGACTCTTTTATCTTGTATAATTCAGAGAATGGAAAAAATGAAACTACAGCTATAGAAGAAAAACACAAATCATCTGATAGTGAAAACATATTTCATGAGTCTCTATGGCATTTCAATTTTGATGGCTCTGTAAATAGATTAGGAGCAAGTGCAAGAGTTTGGATTCATAACATGGAAAATAATCATTCTGAAGGCCATGCCTTTAGACTAAACTTTAAATGCACAAATAACATGGCAGAATATGAGGCTTTAATCCTAGGACTGCAAATTGTAAGAAAACTTGGAGCCAAGAGAGTTTTTATCATGGGAGACTCTGAATTGATCATAAAACAAATTAAAGGAGAATACTCTGTGAATAATCCCAGACTTAGCCAATATAGAGACTGTCCTAGATTTTATTAAGGAACTCCTTGAAACTGATTTTGCTGCTATTCCTAGGAAACAGAACATGCAAGATCACAGTCTGGCTACTTTTGCTAGCACTTGCAGATTACCTTTTTAGCCCAACCATCAGTACACTACAGAAGTAAGACACAGACCTGTCATACCTGACAATTTAAAATATTGGCAGATCTTTTCACAAGATTCTCAAATTTATGATTTCATGAATGCTGAAGGAGAGTTTCAAAACTGTAACATAGATACAGATTGTACAGTAGATAATATCATAAATAGTGAGATAGATATAAATGCTTTAGATATAGATAAACCCACTAAATTCACTAAACTAGAAATAGATAACTTAGAAAAAGTAGAAATAGAAGAAATAAGCAATGATGATTCTAAGATTTTAAACCTTAAGAATAACTTTTTGCCTAAGGGATTAGTCCCATTAAAAGATTTATTTGATTCAAATGATGTAGCTAGAAAACAAAAAATGGAGCCTTTAAGAGCAGACATAGAAGAATGTAACATAGGAACAAAAGAAAAACCCAAGCTTATCAAAATGTCAAAAGCATTACCTCTAGATGAAAATCTGAAATACATAAGTTTGTTCAAAGAGTTTCAAGATGTCTTTGCCTGGAGTTATGAAGACCTTAAGTCTTATGACACCAACATTATTCAACTTAAGATACCCCTCAAAGAAGATCAAAAACCCTTTAAACAGAAGCTTAGGAGAATTAATCCAGTTCTTATGCCATTAATTGAAAAGGAATTAAAAAGGATGTATGATGCACAAATCATAGCACCAATTAGATATTCAGATTGGGTCTCTAATTTGGTCATTACTAGAAAGAAAACAGGAGAAATCAAACTTTGTGTTGATTTCAGGAACTTGAACAACGTGTCATTAAAATATAACTACCCTCTCCCTAAGATGGACCACATTCTCCAAAGGGTAGTAGGCTCATCCATAATTTCATTACTTGATGGATTCTCTGGATACAACCAAATCTTAGTTCAACCAGAGGATCAAGCAAAGATTGCATTTACCACTCCTTGGGGTACTTTTATGTATTTAAAGATGCCTTTTGGACTAATGAATGCAGGGGCTACCTTCCAAAGAGCAATGGACATAGCTTTTGCTAAAGAAATCCATGAATTTATAGTTGTTTACCAAGATGACATCACAATGTTTTCAAAATCAGATAATGAACATCTAGATCACCTAAGAAGAGTTTTCATTAAATGTAGATAATTTGGTTAGGTAAACTCTTGGGTCACATAATATCAAAAGATGGAATTAGACTAAATCCAGCTAGAATAGAGGCAATCCTGAACATCACTCATCCTAGAAACATCAAAGAATTACAATCATTTTTAGGCAAAATAAATTTTCTTAGGAGATTCATTTCTAACTTAGCAAAATAAATCAGAGAACTAAATAACATGTTAAAGAAAGACTCAGCACTTAAGTGGACAGTAGAGGCTAAACAATCTTTTGATGCAATCAAAGAAGCCCTTACTAAAACACCAGTCCTCATAAATCCTGATTTCAAAAAGGATTTTATAATTTTTTATTTTGCTTCACAACATACTATTGCAGCAGTCTTGTTGCAAAGAATGATCAAGGATATGAGCAACCTATTGCATTTTTTAGCAAATCTTTGAGAGATGCTACACTAAAGTACAACATAATGGAAAAACAAGCACTTACTTTAGTGAAAGCTATTAAAGATTTCAGAGTGTAGATCTTGTATTGACACATCATTGCTTATGTTCCAAATTCAGTAGCAAAGGACATTTTGACACAAAATGGGCCTGAAGGAAAGAGAGGCAAATGGATTGCCACTATTTTGGAATATGACCTAGAAATAAAGCCTACAAAACTTATCAAATACCTAGGTTTAGCTAAACTCATGGCTGAATAGAACTGTCGGGCCTTAGATATAAATTTCATTGGTGCCCTAGATGATCAGGAAGAGATGGCGACTCCACAGATCAGTGAACCTTTTATAGATTCACCTTGGTATGCAGATATCATATTTGTTTTACTAAACCTACAAGCTCCTCCTTGTTATCGGGAAAACTAGTGTCTATTCAGAGCCGCTAGTCCCACTAAGATGCTATCTTAGAAAAAAACAATTCAAAGTAACTTGTGTTTTCCTTTATGAGAGATAGATGAGAGAGAAGTAGAGAGTACCAACCTCATTCTTTCACTTGGCTCCTTACTTGTTTCCTCTCTCCTTTGATAGAGCTTCACCACTCCTTTCTTACTTGTCCCGCTTCAAAGAACACTTGTAGAATCAAAGCAGCAAAATACCATCAAAGCATAGAGATCTATAACCATAAATAATGCAAATCAGATGTACATATACCATACAAATGCATACACAAATACAAGATTCAGAAATATACAAGTATATGGAGGAAAACTCAAATAGATTTATTGATAGAAGTAGTAGAAGAGAGGATTACAACCCAACTGTCTGATCCAGCATCATCCCCCCAGCATGAAAGCCCTCTTCACCTCATAAAAAGCAAGATCATCCAACAATACAATGTCTCAAAGAGAAACCAACAACACTTCCTTACAAATTACAAAATTCCAGCCCTTGGATCTCTAAGATGAGGGATCCATATATAGATGTTTGTAGGGGAGTGAGTCAGCTTCTGTGATTTTGATTAGTGTCATTTCACTAATAGTTCTTGGTTCCACTTGGATATTTCATGATCTCTTACTCATCCCTGGGCGAATTCAGAGAGGCAAGTCTCATATGAGCAGTTTCTAGAAGATTCTTTGAGTTTCCACCTAGCAAACTGCCTCTGCCATTTGTCTGCTCTCGCTCATCGCACCCTACAGAAGGTATTTTCAGTATGCATCGCACCCTTTGTGTGTAGCAGGTGAGATTCATCGCACCCTCAGCATGGAGCAATCTGTATGGTCCAGTTTTGACCAATTCTAAGCAGTTTTTCAGGGAGAACTTTTGGGAAATGATGTAATCAGTTGACCTTGATCCTTTAGGGTATGAAACAATACTTTTAGGGGTTTGAGATCCCTTGGTTTATTGACATATGTGATTGGGGTCGCAGTTCCCAAATATGTCTATAACAATTGCCCCCTAAAGCATGAGGTCGTAAATCTTTTGATGTCGGGTGAAATGCTTTATCATGAGGATCCGAGGTTTTCTGAACTGGAAGGTGACTTGTAATACGATACAATAGAATAAATTATCTTCATAATATTTTCATGATCTAGATGAGGCGGGCATTCCCATGCTCAGCTTTATAAATTCATTTTCATGCACATAGGACAGACAACCGTCTGTGTGGCAGACTGATGATTCTGGTAGAGCCATCATCCCTTAGCTTGGATGATTATCTGTGCAGCTATGGTGTACATTTGATGTCTTTATTTTCCTGAATATATCGCGGCTCGGATGGATGAAACTCATTCAAACTTCGCTCGAAGTACAAGTCGATCCATGTGAAAAGATGTTCTGATGTCGAACACAGAGAGACATCACCTGATTACCAGCCAATGATGTAAGCTGTTAACAGGCGTGAGAGGAATCACCAATAATGATAATGACCCTCAAGGTACTACAGTACAATTCACGTGTGAATACATGAGTCAATGTTGAACACCACGCAAAACCTTTCGGTCGAAGGCCATTGATGTAAACCTATCGCCGGAAGTGAGAAACTTGCCATTTAGGCATGCAAGCTTCAAAGTACTGAAAGGGTTGTTCCTAAGTCAACTTCTTAGATAATGAGTTGATGTCGACAAGAAGTGACCCGTCGTAGGAGGTCCTTAATGAATCCCACATCTACGACATGGAACGAAGCAAATGATTTTGTGGAGGTGAAAACGATCTGATGATACAAGGTTCACGGTGGTGGTCATGAAAGATTGGAGCGTTAAGGTATTGTAGTGGATGAGGCGTTAGCTGGGTTGGTGAATTCTCTGAGCGACTTCTCTTGAACATATCGGCGACACTGGAATGGATTGGTAGCGTTAACCCCAAAATGGATGGTATGGAGGACCAATGGTGATATGACCGGTGAACAGAATAACCCAACCCGACTCAATCATGGTGATGGAGTGAAAGTGTCATGTTCAAGAGCGACTTGCTACCAATGAAGTTCTTCAAGTTTTCTTCCCTTTTTCCCCAGTCATTGCTGACCAGTACCTCTTTATTTTTGTCAAGCTTGAGGAGGATAACATATGCTTGTTCTATAATTTTCCCTTCGGGCAAACCTGTCGCTATGTTTTAGCGAGCCTAGCGACAGTGAAACTCGCTCTTGTCCGTATGGACAAGTTTGTCGCTATTGTTTTAACGAGTTTAATGACAAAGATAACTTGGTCCTTTTCAGTTTTAGAGAGTCTGAAAAGAGATGGAAAGGAAACTCCAGTAGTCATTTTTCGTAGTATAATCCCTTAAGTCTAAAAAAGTATAAAATAATACGAAAGGGATGACTTTTCCGATAGTTTTAACGAGCCGAACATGACAAGCGCTCGATATTTTTGTGTAATGATCCGTCAGGTCCAAAAATATTAAAATATAGAGGAGGGATGGCACTTCCAATCACTTTAACGAGCTGGAGAGGCCAATTGCTTGACAATATTTTCATATTTTATGAGTCTAAAAAGAGCTTAAAGGAGACTTTTTTTTTAGGAACGAGTGATGTTTTCGGATAGCAACTGGTTCCAGGTAAGGTTGGAACTTTTCAATCATGGTAGTGTAAAGAAGGTGGCTAATAGAATCACTCATCACAGTTGTTCCTCAAAAGGGTAAACAATCAAGTGGAGGCATATGATCGGCTAAAAAAGAGTGGAGGTGATGGTAAGAACATGACCAAGGTTCAAAAGCTGATAGCTATGAAATCACAAAGGTTATTTATTGAAGGTGGGTTCATTTTTTAATGAGCTTGAACTCTGGGGGAACATATGCTCATTGCTAGGTTTATTTTTTAACGAGCTTGAACTTCGCGTAAACCTGCTCGTGCCAGTCGTATAATAAGGATGTCTCTCATTAGTAGGTTCATTTTTTAGGGAGCTTGCCCCATGCGCAACTTTGCTCCGAGCCTTTTGTATGCAAGCTAGGAACGACCAACTACTGTCCTAAGGGTTAAAGAACTACTAAGGTTAGGTAGGATAGTTTTCCCGACGAGAAACATTTCCTTTGCTTTGTCGTTTCCGTTGGTCCCGACAAAGGTGAATGGTGGATCAGACCAATCGCCTAACTTAAGTAGTTGAAGTTAGTAAAACTACGAGGTTAGAGTTACACTAGTCGCTTTTCACTTGCGTACAAAAAGGTTTGCATGCACCTAGGTATAAAGAGAAGTAGAGTTTCCAGGTTACCGTATGGAAGTTCTTGCATCAAAGCAAGATTGTTTCATCTGCGGAGCAGACAAAACACTTCCTCAACTCTGTCCATCGAAATAGACAAAGGTGAATGGTGGGAGCTTCCAATCACATAACCTTTGACAAGGGAATCCTTTTCTAGTCTAATCCCATTTTCCTAAGCGGACGGGTGTGTCAGACTAGTCATATATCCTATGTGGAAACCTACCTTATATCTGGGGTTTTCCTGCCGAAGCAGACCAGGGTGCATGCCCCCTGGGTTTAGTCACATTCACCGAATCACTCGTGCTCATCAGGTGGACGAACTGGAGGTTGATGAGACATTCCTTGTGAAAAAATACCATTTAGGGATGGCATTTGACTAGTAGCCGTGTTTGAACCGGGGAATGAAAGCTGGTCTACGAGCTGGACCATTTTGCCTTCATACGGGAAACACATCACCCGAAAGAGTGAGGAAACAATAGCTCCCATGCTGTAAATGTAGTCACGTCCAAGGAGTAGATTGTAATCTAGAGGCCCTTGGACTACCATCACATTTAGATGAATGGTTTTCCTTCTCAAAGTTATAGGAAAATTTGGAAGGATCCCTAACAGTCGACTGGTTCCTTTATTGAAGCCTGACAGATTTCAAATCTTAAGCAGAAGCGATGGAGAACCAAGCACTTTCCAAGCAGTTGAGGAAAGGATACTCACAGAAGCCCCTTCATCTATGATAGTACCAGCCATGATCATTCTATAAGCTTGTACTATGATTCGGAATGGTACATTAGATGGTAGGCAGGGTCTCGCTAGTAGATTCCAATCAAAGGAAACGACTAGATTGCTTGGAGGAGGGACCGAATAAACGGCCGGATGAATCTTTGATGAATTTCCTTCCTGTGGTAAAGGAATGGGTAGATTGCCCCCGTGTTCATTTGACTCTATGTTAACAAAAATAATTTGAACGGTGTCGTTCTCATTCTCTTTGGAGACTGTATCATTTGAAGATGGACCTTCTGAAGACAAGACTGGGTCGACTACCGTCTTGACCTGTTGACTTTGGTCCGGTGTGGACTCAGAGGGTTTATCTTCAATGATAGATGCTTCGACCGACAAAAAAGGTGTGTCAGTCGGATTTTCAACTAGTGATGGACTTGGCAAGAGTTTCTTGTATCCAGGAGGAAGTCGTTGCCGTGAAGCAGGACAGTTATCCAAGATTCTTTTAGCTTCGTCTAGAAAAGGAAAACGGTGGAGGGCATGATCGCCTTCACACAGTCTACAAGGAAATTTAGATCTTCCTTTCTGTCCATTGACTTCATTTTCACTAGTTGACGGTGTACTCTCAACATGATCGATAGAGGTTGAAGACACCGGATTGTGCAAGCAGAGAGATCAGTCCCTCAGGATCCATGGGATGCAGGGACAATCTCGATGATAGAGATTTAGGTTTGGAAGGTGTAGTGTGTGGATTTTTTCCAGACAATGCATGGTTTCCCCCTTTCACCATTGGCTTCTTCTTCTTCTTCTCCTTCCCTTTCTTCTTCTTCTCAGTTACTTGGTTTTTAGTGTTACTAGTTTCACCAAGCGAAGAGGAAGAAGGAGAGGGAGAAACAAACGAAGTAGAAGGTGGGGGAGAAACTTCAGTATCATCTGGTTGCTGATTTGATTGCTGAGGATTTACGGTGTTTTGAACGACAGAGGTCGAGAAAAGCCATACTAGCAAGCCAATTGTGAGTCCTGGAAGGGACAATGTAGCCATGTGTGGAGCACCAACATCTCCCCAAGAAGAGAAAGGACTAGGATTCCCCCCAAGGGGAAATCCTTGATCGGTGGACTCCATTTTCTCAACCTAAGACCAATGAGGGAACAATGATGTTATTCTGAATTAAATTAATTTTATGACGCTTCGACACAACTTGCTTTTTCAATTTTTAAGAGTTGAGAAAAAGCTAAAGGTGACTCTAGTCGCCTTCGATTTTTAATGAGCCTGAAGTGACAAGTGCTCAGATGGACCTTTTCTTTTAAGGAGTCTAAAAAGGAACAAAAGTGACTACTCTGGAAATCTAGACAGAGGGATTTCCAAACCAATCACAAAACTGTAGAATACTTTTTATGTATGGCAGTGAATCTTCCCAAATGTTGTGTTTAGTGCATTGCGATCGATAGGGCAGCGGACACGGCTTCCTAAGGATAAAGGATATTGCCTATTGTGGTCTCTGAATATATACTCAATGGTACATGGGAGCACAAGTCTGTACTGGCACTTGTCGTATCAAAGAGGAGGAATCACCCAACCTACGATGAAAATGAGAGTTACCAAGCTTTACGACGCCGAAATACGTCTCTAGTCTAGACTTCTAGATGTTGTGCATTAGGTTCCAAAGCGTTTTTATGTTCATTGAGGTTTATTTTACATTTGATCTTTCTTAAGAAGTTTGCCTTTAAGGTTCACCGCATGATGTAGATATACAATTCCTAAACATGCAATCTAAGATGATAAATAGTCATTTACTTTCTTTCAGCAATGAAAATCCTAGCTACTAAGGAAAGAGAAATAAAATTCTTTCAACATAGAGCAGAGAGCACACACTAGATGCACTTTCCCTAAATCAATTTTTGCATGTAGCCTAAATGTAAATGCACATGCATGTATTTGTTTTTTAGTTTCCTTAATGTGAGAATGATAAAAAGAAAACTAAGTATAGATCTAAACTATCTTTCCTCAAAGCAACACTTTAGCAATTTCTGTTAAAAACGAAAGGAAGACTAAGATGAAACTTTCAATTTCGACTTGAAAAATGCTTTCGACACTTCAAAGAATTGATGATTCAAATCAAATACAATAGCAAAAGTGTAATCGACTATATAAAAGATGAATACTTTACGACACTCTTTTTCTTGACTGAAAACGACAGTTGCGACACTTTCAAATCAAAAGACGACAATTCGATTAAGCTACTTTTTGCAAAGGAGAACTGTAAATGATGAAAAATACATAAAAAAAATTCACAATTCTTTATCAATGGAGGCTGAATAATGTAAAAGAAGAAGGTTTCAACAGTGATATACTGATCATAGACAGCAAAACTACTGAATAAAGCTGAAGATAATGAAGAAAAAACCAAAATCTAGAGGCAAAAATAGTGTCACTCAATCATCGCACCTGTAACATAGGGAAACAGGGATGCATCTCACCTGCAACACACGGGATGTACGATGCCTCCAGGTTCCCAATGAGACACTGTGTGATGGTCCGGGGATGAAATTGAGCTTGGTTTTCACTCACAGTTTGCAGCTAAGTTCAGGGGTTTAGGCTGAGATTTTGATAGGCAGTAAACACAAAGTATAGGGATTAATCTAATGAGGTTATTTTAGCTACCACCATGGCACTTAGGATGTTTGCAAGTTATATGTTCAGTTCATAAACCAAACTGGAGATTGACTGAAGCAGCATTGATCTACTTTGTAGTTGCCTAGCAAAAGCAGTTCGAAGGCTAGCTTGCTTAACTTCAAGCTCCATCTGTAGTTTATAAAGCAAACAATAGTAACAAAACAAACAAACTATTCACTCCCCAGTGGAGTCGCCATTTTGTTATCAGGAAAACTAGTGTGTATTTAGAGCTGTTAGTCCCACTAAGACAGGTAGCCACCTTAGAAACAAACAATTCAAAGTAACTCGTGTTTTCCTTTATGAGAGATAGATGAGAGAGAAGTAGAGAGTACCAACCTTAGTCTTTCGCTTGGCTCCTTGTTTCCTCTCTCCTTTGATAGAGCTTCACCACTCCTTTCTTACTTGTCCCGCTTCAAAGAACACCTGTATAATCAAAGCAGCAAAATACCATCAAAGCATAGAGATCTATAACCATAAATAATGCAGAATCAAATGTACATTAACCATACAAATGCATACAAAAATATAAGATTCGGAAATATACAAGTATATGGAGGAAAACTCAAATAGATTTATTGATAGAAGTAGTAGAAGAGAGGATTACAACCCAGCTATCTGATCCAGCATCATCCTCCCAACATGAAAGCCCTCTTCATCTCATAAAAAGCAAGATCACCCAACAATACAATGTCTCAAAGAGAAACCAACTACACTTCCTTACAAATTACAAAATTCCAGCCCTTGGATCTCTAAGATGAGGGATCCATATTTAGATGTTTGCAGGGGAGTGAGTCAACTTCTGGGATTTTGATTAGTGTCATTTCACTGATAGTTCTTGGTTCCACTTGCAGATTTCATGATCTCTTACTCATCCCTGGGTGAATTCAGAGAGGCAAGTGTCATATGAGCAGTTTCTAGAAGATTCTTTGAGTTTCCACCTAGCAAACTACCTTTGCCATTTGTCTACTCTCGCTCATCACACCCTACAGAAGGGCTTTTCAGTATGCATCGCACCCTTTGTGTGTAGCAGGTGAGATGCATTGCACCCTCAGCATGGAGCAGTCTGTATAGTCCATTTTTGATCAGTTCTAAGCAGTTTTTCAGGGAGAACTTGTGGGAAATGATGTAATCAGTTGACCTTGATCCTTTAGGGTATGAAACAACACTTTTAGTGGTTTGAGAGCCCTTGGTTTATTGGCATATGTGATTGGGGTTGCAGTGCCCAAATCTGTCTATAACAATCATGGTTTATCTACAACTAAAGCTAGATTTTTGAAAATTAAATCAATGAAATATTGTATCATAGATAATGCTTTATTTTGGAAAGATAATGGTGGCATTCTATTAAATTGTTTATTAAAAGATGAAGTTCACAAAGTTATGTAAGAATTTCATGGAGGAGATTGTGGAGGACACCTATACTGGAAAACAACTGCTAATAAGATTTTGAGGGCAAGTTTTTACTGGCCCACCCTTTTTGCAGATGTCAAAAAGTATGTGACCTCCTTTCACAAGTGCCAAATATTTGAAGGCAAAAGGAAACTCTTGCCATTACCTCTCAAGCCCATCTCCACAGAAATGCCTTTTCAACAATGGGGTTTAGACTTCATTGGGGAAATTCACCCATCCTCCTCAGCTTAGCATAAATGGATTTTGACAGCCACTGATTACTTTACTAAATGGATAGAAGCCATCCCTTCTAGACAAGTCACAAAATCTGTCATCATTTCATTCCTTGAGAACAACATCCTTTCTAGATTTGGATGCCCCCAAAATCTCATTACTGATAATGTAGCTGCTTTCAAATCCAAGAAAATGGTAGACTTTTGTAACAGATATCACATTACCCTTGGCCATTCCACTGCCTATTACCCTCAAGGTAATGGACTTACAGAATCCTCAAACAAAAGCCTTGTTAATATCATCAAGAAACTGCTAGAAGACAATAAGAAGACCTGGAATAAAAAGTTGGTTAATGCCTTATGGGCAGACAGACTAACTACCAAAAAATCCATTGGTATATCTCCTTACCAGCTAGTATATGGAATGGATGTTGTTTTTCCATCCTCTTTTGGAGTATTAGTGATGAAAATCATTCAAGATTTGCAAGTAGAACCAAATGATATCCAAAGGAGGATAAATCAAACAATACACTTGCAGCGAACTAGAGAAGAAGTCTATGTCAAATCATAAGTGATCCAAGATAAAATAAAAAATATTTTTGACAAGAAAACTAAAGCTGATGATTTTTACATAGGTGACAAAGTACTTAAATGGATTCTAGAATAGAAGAAAAGGGTAAACATGACAAATTTGATTTCCTATGGCAAGGCCCTTATATCATTTATGGTTACAAAGGTAACAATGCATTTTTCTTGAGACAGTTAGATGGAACAGATCTACCAGGAGGACCAGTCAATGGTAGAATGTTGAAGCATTACTTATCCACAGATTAACAATAGTTCATTTTACTTTTCTCATTGTATATAACATTGCAGAGTTTAGATTGGATTGGATGGTAATCTTTTGAGGTTGAAGCCCAGAGAGAAGGCCCTGAGCTTTGAAAGGTTTACCATCATATGTATGAATAAAGCAGATCACAGAGGAGCAGTTACAAGCCAACCACAATCAGAGTTTCAAAGGCTACTGATCTTAAAGTTCTTGACATTTCACCAGGAAATGTCATCCCCATGTGGAGCCACTATTAGGGTCCTATAATAATAGGATTCATAATTTTGAATTGGATATGGTTACTCTTGTAATATTGTACATACTTTTGCTTTCTGCAAAATGTTTTCCATATTAAAAATTTAAAAATGTAAAGAGGGTATGTCCTAAAATAATAATCAAAGGACAAAAAGAAAGAAAAAATATCAAAAAAGTAAAAAATATGAACCCCAAAAGAGATAAAAATAGATCATGAAAGTGTGCAAATTCAAATGCCACTCTTTTTACTTTACTTTGCAAAATAATATTGTGTGCAGCTTGCCAAAAATGCCACAATCCATGATGGTCAAATAGTTTAATCTTGACTTATTCATGCTTTAAATTTCATGTTGATAGATAGAGAATAAAGATCTAGCCAAACTATTTAATCTTGGCAGATCAATAGTTAGGTAGAGAATAATAATGAGCTCATCAGTTTAATCTGAGCCATTGGAAGATATAAGGTTAGAATTAGATAGTTTTCTTATCAAAAGAAAAAGAAATAAAGGGCCAGCAAGCGCAAATGCACCCAATGAATGAAGAGAAAATTCTAGGCTAAATAAAGGGTAGGTAGAAGAAGTTTTGCAAGAGCACAAGGTTGCTAAGTCAAAAGCACATTCATCATGCTTAATCCTATGTTTCATGTGCAGGAGGAATTGTGAAAGAGAAAGGATGTTCACCAAAGCTTGTTTACTAAGTTCCCCTCATTTATCCCTTCATTACCTATAAATACCCTTTCCCCTCATTTTGACCTTTCACCCCTTGGTTTCACACAAATCCCTAGATATTACCCTTCAAAAACTATTCCCCCATTCCAAAACCCCTTTCCCTAGTGTGAAGCACATTCCCATCACAAATTTTTCATTCCCCCCTTATTAATTTCATTTTTCCCCTCAAAAACCCACTAAACCCCTTTTATCCTAAGTTATTTACTATACCCCTGCATTACATTATTAAACTCCTCCACGTTAATATTCCCCGACACCTTTTTAACTCACCAAACCTTGGTGTATAGTTAAAACCCCCGCCATATAACCCATGGTCCCACCTTTATTAACCATTTTATTATATTAAAAATCCTGTCATTACCATTTAATTAATTACAATTCTTTGTAATTAAACCCAGGCCCTGCTAACCACTTTCCTGACTCCGTTCGTGCAACTCAACTGCGCGATATCCCTTCGATATCCCACCCCCAGATCCAATGGTGCAAAACCATATCGCGCAGATTCATCATCCAACTGTTAACAGATCGAGAGCATGCGAGATTCGTGGTTTTGGTCAAGTGTTGTTTGGCTACGTGGTGGCACCAGGTTATATCGCGTGCTCGCGAAAATACCGCCTACCATCCAAAAGCGGGGCAATGTCGCAGAAAACCACCTCCCCGCCTAAAACCAAAACTGCCCACTTTTCATTCAATAATACTTGCGCCAAAATCTAACCGTTATTGGTTAAAAGGTCGAAAAAGGCCCAATTTGTTCTTTTCGCTCGATTTCACTGTAAACCTCTACTAAACCAATTCTAACACCCTGAACCTCTGAGCGACCAATTTATCCAACTTTTGCCACCCTAAGACGTTGCAGACACCAAATTGAAGTAGCCAATTGACAGCTGAAGCCTCAGTAACCTCTGCAGCTACCACAGAAACCCATCAGCGCACCAAACAGTCTTTCTCCAGGTATTCTTGAAAGAACCAGAACGACCCTATAAATTTGTATTATAAACAGTAATTCTCAAAGGTTAATTGATTAAATTAATTAAAAAACCTTCTTGAACTGAAGAAAAGCCCACTGTGCAAACAAACCCCCTTTTACAGATTGAAATTACCCTCCCACTATTTCAGACCTTCAGACCTTATCCCTAAAAAGCCACAGAAAGACTAATTCGGTTCAATATACCAAATTATGTCTTCCCAAACTCCTCCGGATGTAAGACCCCTGCAAAATCCTCACCTAGATGTTGACCACCTTGCATTAGCCGACAGAGAATTTCAAATCAAGGACTCTGCTTCCCCTTCCTACCTACTGAAACTCCACTGTTGGAGTAAAGACAATTTTTTGAACCAGAATGATGGCATTCACCTATGGGAGTCCAATTTTCCCAAGTACTTGTTCCCAGAAGTACACCCATTCCCAGAAATCATCCACTTCTACGAAGCTTTCTATATTCCCAGTCAAAGAGCCATAGTTACCCTTGACCAACAAGTTTTATTCACCATTATTGTAGAATCAATTAATCAAATGCTACAAATCTAGCCAAGCCCCAATCAAACCCCACTTTCCATTGAAGGTTTACTTGAACTCTACATAAACCTAGACCTCTTATATTTTTCAAACTTTCATCATAGAGGAGTCTCATACTCCAACAGATAGTCCTCCATATGCTGCCACCATTTTTTCTGAGAGAGGTAGACAAATTATAACCATGCTATCTTGCATACTAGGGTACACCACAAATGAACATATGGATGAGGTTGTCCTTACTTTCCTTTCTATCTTTTGCCTAGGCAAGCCTCCTACTACAATTTACAACTATGCTCAGTTCATAGTAGATAGAATCCATGAACAGTTCATTCGACTACCAAATGAGAGAGTCTTCAAATATTCATCAGTGTTATTTCATATGTTCTTGTACTTTCAGTGAGAAAAATTTCCAGTCTAGATTCAAAAGTTAGACACCAAAGGAAATCCAAGATCTGTCATCTATTAGACACCATTGATCCAAAAATACTCCACTGATTTTTCCTATAAAGGCTTCATTGATTCATTTGTCCATCCAGTTATAAATATTCTAACCAGTAGCTATCAGCCCAGGATCAATTAGGAGATTAAGAGAGTTTTACTATTGGCAAAGAATAGTAAAGTGGGAAACTAGTATCTATACCATGACCACACAGAAATCAGAATATATGGATGCCAACTAGCTCCCTACAAATTGCCCAAATACCTCCCTATGAGGATATTTGCATTAGAGTACTTTAGGTAGATTATAAACTCTTATGAAGTCAATTTCCTATCGGCTAGGAAGAAGACCCAATTTAAAATGAAAAATCAATTAGGCCCCTTTATTTGTAATAATAGGGAAGCTGGACCAGAGGTAGATAAAATTTTGCAGCAGATGAATTTCAAGAACAGTTTTATGTGGAAATATGACCCTCATGGAGTTATAAATAAACTAATTCTTAAAGTCAAATTGGGCCCATTCATACATCATCCCAGGCCAGGCATTGAGAGATTTTCCAACCAATCAGAATGGTTGGAAAACACTTTGATAGATATGGACAATACTGTAGTCGATGTGGAGAATACATTAATAGATGTAGAAAAGCAGATTGATGCTAGTTCCTTTCTGCATGTTCCAGCCCTAGAAGAACATATGAATATTCCTCCTACTTTGCAGACTCCATCCAATGAAGACCGAAATGCAAAAAAGAACCAGGGAAGAAGGTTCTAGTTCAACAATGGACACTGCAGATGACCAATTTGAGATCAGTTGTAGGAAGAGGCCCAAGATTAATCATGTAACTGAACAGGAAGACACCACTGATATAGTGGAAATCACTTACACTAAAACAATGTTTGGAAGGAGTAAAGGCCCAACAGCTTCAGGTGAAACTCAACAGCCTTCTACTTCAAACACTCAAATTATTGAGAAACAGCTCAGCATTGAAGTCTCTTCATCCACTAGGCCCATGGATAAAGAGAAATATATTAAAGAAAAATACCAGGAAATTAAGTTGAGGAATGAGGCATTGAAGGCTGAGACTTATGCGCAGTGCTTCAAGCAAACACCTGCAATCAAAATAGGTTAATTTCACCCTTTGACATTAAGACTAGGAAGATGCAAATGACATTCATGCACCCTACAGTGCAACAACCCAAATCATTAGCTGACTACATGAAAACCAAATTTGAGGTTTTGGCTAGGGATGTTCACCCCATAGACCAAATTGAGTTCAATAAGCAAGCAGGTGAGATGATCTATTCCACCATGAAAAAAAAAGCTATGACCATGCACGAACTTCAAAGTTCATTGGATAATATCACTACACAGTACAAGCTAGAAAGGGCCTCCTCACAGGCCAAGGACAATAGAATCAAGTCACTGGAAGACTTGGTCATTGAGCTTGAGTATAATCCCAATGATGTCAAAGCTGTAGAGAAATTAATAAAAAAGAAGAGTGAGGATATTGTTGATTTAAAGAAGCAACTGAAGTTGCCTCATTCAGAGCACCCACAAACCAAGGAAGTCCTTTAAAGCCAAACCCAACACGAGTAGATGATGGACCTCATTCTCCAATTAAATGATCAATTAAAGGAAATGGAGAAGGAATTGGACAGTTTGATACAGTTGAAATAGGCCAGCCTTGAGACAGCCACTGCCACTACCATTCCAACAGTCACTACAGCAGTACCATCCACCTTGGCAGCTTCATTGGCCCCCACAGCACCACTGGCTACAACACTTCCAACTGCAACAACATCTACATCAGCAACAAGTTCCACAACAGCAGTAGCTCAGCCAAGTGATGAGGCTAGCAAATTGGTCAAGGCAATGGAGGGCATGTCCATTCAGACCACAGATATAAATAAACTTAAAGAAAAGATAACAAGTCTAGAGAAAGAGAATAAAATTGCATAGATTATGCACAAGGATGAAGTTCAGAAGTCAACCAGGTTGACTGAAAGAATGAAGAGTTTGGAAAAAGAATTGGCATTAAAGGAGCCACTTGGCCAAGCTAAAGAACAGTTATGGGCCAATATCATTGACTATGTCAATGATATTTGGCCATCTATACAAGTCATCTTTGAACAAAATGACTTAGTAAAAGAGGCTACAAAAGCAATTCAAAGAGTTAAGGCTGAACTTAGAGACATTCCAGAAGAAGCCACCAGAATAATCCACTTCCTTAACTCTAAAAATAAATATGAATTGCAGGAGTTGGACATAGCTGACAGGATTGGAACCATACTAGAGGTGAAAAAGGTGCTCACCAAGAGGAATTTAATGATGAACCTTGAGGACAAATTCCAAACCATGCAGCTGGCTATAGACAGTTTCATGGTTAAGTTTGATGCTTTAAGGTAGAAAGGTCTGCCAAATCCCTTGGTGATAAATGAAAATTGATGCCACAGGAAGACTGCAACAGAAAAATCAGAGAGGTGGTAAGAAATCAAGCTAATAATTCCTCTATGAAGGGGATGCCCACAGGAAAGGTTCTGTATCAAACATTTGAGAACCTATTTTACCTCCAGCATTAGGTAAAACACCTTTTTGTGAACATGCCAACCTTTGCTAAGTACATAGAAGCAGTTGAAATTTGCAGAAAGATGGTAAATATCAAATTACCAGATATAGACACATGGGAAAAGTTAAATGACTTACTATGAAAATGCACAGTAAAAGTGAAAAAAGCACAGTGAAAGAAAAGTGACAGATCAGCCAGATGAAAGAGTATCAGGTGAAAGTGTATAAGTTAAAAGACAAAGTAAAAAGAACAATCAGTGTGGAAGACAAACAACAAAGGAGAATAAACAACAAAAGATCAAAACATAAAGACAACACAACCAAATAAACAGGGACAACTTACATCAGTTGAATATCTGTCTCTATCTTCTTGCATGAAGATATTTCTTTCTCCTAGATTAGTTCCCAAGAGAGTTTGGGATATTTTGTAAACTATTTTTGTATAAATACTTCATAATTCGAAGTATAGAGTGTGGATTTCTTGACATTACTATAGTTGTATTGATCTGAAACCTGAGGGTTATTTGTACCATTTTGCAAGTCATCAGACTGGACTGAATAATAAAGAGATTGCACTACAGGATTCATGTGTTGGGCCACTTTAGTGAAGTACTTTATTTTTTTCAAATTGTTATTTTCTTAAGTGTTTCAAAAACTTGCATGTTATCTAAATTGAAAGAATTAACTGGAATTATACTACAAAATTTGTTTAAGTACACTCTGTCTTGAACAGTTAATCATTTTGATGATTTCCTCTGATATCCAGAGTAGGGAATCCTTCATTGCTCCCTAGTTTCGATTAACCCCTACCATTTCCTTCATTATCCAGTTTGAGGAACCCTTAATTGCTCTTGACCCCGATTGAAAACCACTTCACCTTCCAGCCCCAAAGATCTGAATTCACTCAGCTACCTTGCCCTGTAGACACTACCTTTAGAACTTGATCCAGTCTTGTTTGCTTGACCCCTGACCCCATAGACCAATGGTAAAAGACATCCCTCTATCCTTCTAAGTCAGTGATTCCACCACCAACTCAAAATCAAAACCCAAGTACAACCATAACTAGCCTAAAATCAATTAACTAAACAAAGTTAAATCATAAAGAGAGAGCCCTCTCTGAGCATTAGGAAGGCTAGATCCTAATATCCAAAGTAGGTTTGTGGTTACTTCTATCATTTCTTTCATAACAACTCTAGAGAAAATTTGGAGTGATAACATTGGCTATGAAAACAAACTGTCAATTTTCATCTTCTTGTAGATATGTTAGTATTGAAGTTGACACTAAAAGTTAAGGGAAACTAATTTGTTTTGTTTGTTCTGATACTGATAAGTGTTTTCAAGAATTGTTTATTGTTTATGGAATTTGTTGCTAAGAGAGAAACAAATGGCTCAAAGGAGCAATGACAAAAGTACAGAGGAAGAGATACATGAAAAGAGCCAAGATATTCTAAGGCTTAGCTAGGATATCTTAATGCTTAGTCAAGATATATTAATGCTATAGGATAATAAACTAGAACTTCAACAAACGCTTAGGCAGTTTGAACATGAAATGAACATCGTAAGAACGTTCTTAGAAGAAATCTTGCAAAATCAGTAGAATCGTTAATCTCTAGGAACAATAGTTGATAAGTAGAGAAATTGTTACCAAATTTTTCTATTTTCTCAATCAATTTTGAAATTTAGTATATGCTAGATGTGATATATTGTAATAATTAGGGGTATTTTGAGGTCTAAAAGGGGTCTCTTGAGGAAATTATAAAATAATAGTGGAAATAATAAAATAAGATTAAATTACATAATCAAATTTTAGAGGAAAAAAAAGAAAAAACTATTTTTTCAACTTGTATTTTCAACTTATCTCCCTATTCATTTACTCAATTGTCGAGCAGAAACACTCGTTGGATGCAAAATTTGATTCCTCATCCAATGAGTGCCCATGTTGCATACTTCCGATGGACCCTACTACACAAAAAATGAGAAATACATGAAAGGCGTGATTGCAATCACATTTTTCATGTATTTCTCATTTTTCGTGTAGCGGGGTCCATAGAAAATATGCAACATGGGTACTCCTTGGATAAGGAATTAAATTTTCATCCAACGAGTACTCCTGCTCAAAATTTGAGTAACAACTTAGGGAGATAAGTTGAAAATACGAGTTGAAAAAGTTTTATTATGTTGTTATTTTTTAATATTTTTATTTTTTTACTCCAAAAATGGTGATCATCCCCCATGATTGACATCATCATCTTGAATCCTATTGGTTCTTATAAAGTTTATTTTGTTTGTACATTTTTCTTAGGAGGTCCATTTTAGACCTCAAAATTCCCTTAATAATTCTCGACACAGTGATAAAAAAAAGAAAAAAACTATTGAAACATTGTGAATACACACATATGTACAAATGCAAAAAAATTTATAAGTAATATCGTAGTGCTCTTTATTTGTTTTACAACTTTTTTTAGCTTTGTATGATAATGGTTCATTTAGGTATTTGTTTGAATTTTGCATGGAATATTTTTTTAATAAAAAGAGTTGCGAAACTAATATATCAATAAGATGACGTAAAAAATCACATTGAAAAGAAGTAGACATGCACTAGTTACACATTAGAGTTAAAGTGTAAAATCGTTGTCAAATATTACTCAATGCAATTTTTTCTTTATAGAGACGCCAAACAAGTATTAAGGATCCATATTACCTTGATCGAGTGGAGTATTTATGTGAAATGTAAAATATGGAAGCCTCCACATTTCATAAAAGTTTCCACACAGTTACACACCTCTTCACAGTTTCTTTTACATGATGATATGCGAGACAAAATGATTGTTAAATTCATTAGCTAGCAAAAGTGTCACTGAAAGACGATTTGTCGATTATTCCGCTAACAAAGTTACAAGCATTTAAAAAATAGTAAATAGTCATAGTAAAAAGGATAATACGAAATAATAAATAACATAGTATGAAACATTGAACTTGAACAGAACAATTCATTGGAATAAGTCTTTGCACAATGTAATCAGAACCCACTCTCTTGTTAAAAAATTTGTAACAATACTCAAATTATTGAAGTAAAATAAAAGGTGATGTTAAGATTTTAGATACAAATATACAGAGGCATGTAAATAGACATGGTGCTCTACCCTTTGGAAATAGTCAATGATGCATTGTGCCACAATGCAAGCAAAGAGAATAGAATATGAGCTAATCATAGCATGAAAAAATTGCAATCATCCAATAAAATGAAAGAGTTGTTCGGCAATAGTCAAATTCTTCAACCCAAAAGAGAAAGTAATGTTAAGATTAATTGATAATGCAAGCAATGAGAATTGTAGCGTTACTGGATTACTCAATAATGTAAATAAATAAGACCATCACTGTAGACTCCATTAATCAATGACAGTGTGAGTGAAAAATATTTGCAAATTTGATAAATCAATAAAACAATTTCAAGAAAGAAAATGTAATATCCCTCCCCTTAATAATAAATAATAAATAATAATATAATAATAAATCACTTAATAATAAATAATAAAAATAAAAACAATGATAACTATACTAAAGCTCTAAATAAGAATAAATAGAAATAAAACAAAGAAAACAATAAAAAAATCAGTAAAGCTATCAAAAAGAAGAAAATAAAACAAGAAAGCTAAAAATGAAAAGAAAAGTAAAGAAATAAAACAAGAAAGCTAAAAATCAAAGTCGCATGTAGACACATGGAGTGTGTGCATGTGATTCCCATCCAAGGTTTGCTCTATTTATTAGATGGTGAGGAGGATGGGAAGCATTCCATCTTTCCGGGATTCTATTTTTCATTCTCTTGGGAGAATGGTGTTCTAAAACATAGGATTCACTGGCACTAGTACGTTGATTGAGGGCTCGAGGGTGGCCAGTTGTAGCAAATCCTTGCACAATTGAGCCTACGGTTGGGTGGAGAGTCGTCCCCAAAACCTTGTTGCGGTAAGCCTACTTCTACCACAGGTAAGCACTATTCATAGTTGAATTTAGTTTATTAATTACATGTTTATTTGGCTAGGTAAGTGCCACTCTGATTCAAATTTAATGTTAATTAGATATTTATTTTTGGACTGTTACATATGGTATCAAAGCAGGGCTCAACCCTTAGGATCTATGGGCATCTAATTTTTTTTTAGGACATTTAACTTGACTTGTTTTTGAAAATAACAGGATGCTTACTTTCCTACGAGTAATTTCCACGGCAATTGAACTTTGGAATCGGGCTTCTAGATTTCTGTAATTCTGATTTGTTTTCATTAATTCATTAGCCATTTTTGACAATTGTTTGCAGGCTCTACCACAACATAAACTGAGTGGTGTGTGTTTTTATGGTAGGCATCAGATAAAGCTCGTTATCATAAATTCATTTATATTGTGGTTCTGCAAGATAACTTGTTTCTGCGATAATTTTTGTTACATTTCTGACAACAGCGATTTTGAGTTTTCTGGGGTCATCTCGATTTGCTGGGTCATCATTTTGGTGATATGCATCAACTTGTCTTGCCGTACCCTTGACAACGGCACCGTGGGATAAGACAATGGAAATGGGACCATATGAATGTCCCGTATACAACTTCCACAATGTAATTTCAGCAATACAAATGGGACGACATGAATGTCCAGTATACAACCTCGATAACTGATGGTGTACGAAGTAACGAAATTTCTTTTTGGCCAGATCCGAGTGCCTAAAGTGTTTTAATATGATATTTTCGCATGCAATGCCTTTTTGTTTTAATCCAAATTGTAAGTCCTTCGCTGGTGCAAGTGTATCTAGAAAAGTTGGTGTCGTGTGTGGCTATCACAATATTTTTGGCTTTTGAAGTGACCAAAATTCGACACCATCCTCCTACACAGGTAGCAACTTTCTTGTGCAGCTTTCTGTTAATTTAAATTTGGGATCTTTTTCTTTTTCTTGAGGGGTAAGTTTTATTTTTGTAAGTTAAACTTTTAACTTGCACATGGGAAATATAAAAATTGACATTATATATAAAATGAATATTATTTTAAATTTAAATTATATAGGAAATGAATATTATTTTAAATTTCTTAGTTAAAAGGTTCACAGTATTAAAAACTTTCACTACTAGAGATACGGTAACAAAATTATTATTTGCTTTAAATTTTAAAAATGGATGAAGAAGAAATAAAGAATTGTATTTTGTTTTATGGAAAAAAATAATATTATTAATAAGTAAATAGATTTGTGGGCACAAATCTTTCACTAGAGGCATCGGTTGCACACCGACCATCCATTCCGTCCCATAAACTTGATTTACGATCAGTCTATTGGGAATATTTTAAGCTTTTATATTGAAATAAACATGTTATATAAAGACATATATAATTATTTTAAAAGAGTATAAACTAAGTTTGAATTTTTACAAATTTTAAAAATCCGTATTTTAGCTTTTATATATTAAATATATTATTAATGAATTAAGAAAATGTAAGCAATATAGGTAATTCGTTTTATTTAGTATTGTGTTTGTGGTGTGTAGTTATTATAAAGTGAGGATTTTATTGGTAGGATAAAATAATAGAAATATCCTTTCCGATCATCTGTAACAGAGCTTGGAAACAAACTTTTAAGTTTGGGAATGAAGATTGTGGTAGTGGGCAGGAATTATGAGACATTGCCAAGATCTGTGGCATGAGCCGCAACTAGTTTTGTTCTTGAAGCCCACATCTTCATATCTACAAGTGGAGGAACCATTGAGATCTTACCAACCCTAGCTTGTTAGAACCGTAGATGAATTTTAAATTCTACTTCTGTTATATTTTTCATGATGGTATATTCTTACTTTTTTTTCCATGTTTAATCTCGAGCTCAATTTTTGCTGCAAGCCAGAGAGTTTGGTTGAGTAGAGTTTTATTTTATTTTTGCGTTTTTCTTAAAACTTTGATCCCTAGGTAAATTCCTTAGCTACCACTCATGCCTTGCTTTTATCAACACTTACATAACCGTTTTATTTTCTTTGAAGTCCCCACTTGCATCCTATTTCCTTGCAGGAAATTTTGTTGACTCTCAAGTCTGATTCTTCTAGATAATTTATATTTCTTATCCCATGGACTCGTACGATTTTGAATTGCCTTGCTTCCTCGAAGCTTGCCATTCTTTTAAATTTGATACAGTAATCGTGAAGGTACAATTGCCGGTGGATGATTTTTCATAGGAGTTAATAGTCCTTGCATTCTACAGTTCATTTAATTCCATGACATTGACAAGAGATGTTCTATTGCTGAATTTTTGTTATAAAGTTTCATTTTTTGTGAGCAATGCAGTCAAATCTTTGTTCTCAGTTAGGAGATTGAGAAGACTAAATCATAGTCATGTGGCAAATCCAGTTTTGCCTTTTTCAGATGTTGTTTTCTCCTCAGATATAAAAATGCACTAAAGACTCACCTTTATACTATACTGCCTGAGCAAACATGGTGTCTGCGATGATGATCTGTACTCATGGAAAAGGGTGTATGATACATAGAATCACAGAGGAAATTAACTATAATTTGAAATTGCTATCTGTTTGAGCCTCAAGACTTGTGTAATTTCTAATTCTAAAATATTATTCATCCACTCTTATAGGGTAGTTTATGGCAATATGAAAGGATACAACTCAGAATGTGACAAAAATCGCATTTTGTGGCCAAGGAAGGAAGATTTATGGCATTTGAATTTCTGCTTTCCCAATAAATGAGTAGAAAATGGAGTTTCATTCTAGATACAAGTTCATTTTCAAGTTCAATTCTACCTTATAGTTACAGGGAAAATGTGGACGATATTGTGACTCTGTGGTTATCTATGTGATTTTGTCATGTAGTCAAGTATTTAAGCATCTTTACCATAAGGCAATGTCGATTTCTCTTTAGTCAATCTACTGAAGATGCATCTTGTTTGATGAGCTCTATTTCAAAGGTCCGGTGGAGTTAGCTTCTGTTGGAGTTTCTTTTTCAGTCTTCAATCTGATCTCAAAATTATTCAACATCCCTCTCCTCAATGTGACAACATCATTTAGGGCTGAAGATGCTTCAAAAAAACTGTCCGAAGTGAGGATTATAGAAAAATTTCCATTCCTGGTTGTACAAAAATATGTCATCATAGCATGCAGCGCCTTCTACTTGTGAAATATGATGGAGAATCCATCAACTTTGAATGATGCATCCACAATATGAATAATCTTATTAGCAGAGCTTTGCTTCTTATCGACACCATTACTGTATTCATCTAGTTTGACTATTTGCTTTTCAGAAACTTATATGGCACAACATTCGAGAAAAGACTTATGTCCCTACGATTGTCTAAGTGTGGACCAAAATGTATATATCCCAAGCGCACCAATACGTTTGTTCAAGAGTTCCTGGTTTTGTTTCAATCCTTATATTGTAATTAATGAATGTAAACCCAGTAGCTATTAAAGCTTTGTTAAGGGTTTGATATGGTGTTGCCTTCGCGGGTGTGCTTGCAGGCAGGCCATCTTATTAATAAAAAGATTTTATTTTGTGTTTTGGGGAGGGATAACCTTCCCAGCGATCCGATCCAGTTATGGGTCGAGTGACAATGTCTCTTCTTCTTTATGGTGTGGAATATTTCTGCAGTTGTTGATTTCTTAAATCATTTAATAGCCATAAGAATCTCAAGATACATTCAATAAATTTGTTTAAACGATTTATTTTGTTAAAAGTAGTCCATTTAGTTCTTCTAACATAAGTTATGATTGCTTAAACAGATACTTAAATATTTCACTCTACAACACAAAATTTCGATCCTTAAAAATCATGAATCTGTAGAATTAATATTGGTGTGACATATAATGATGAATAAATTTTCTTTCGAAGATCAAAGTACCTTCTTAACACAATAATTCCACCAACATTGAGACAATTCTCTAAGTTTTATTCTGACATCATTAGTACCTTCTAATTCATGTTTTCCATGGTTTATACTACAAAAATTTGTAATTGTTGATAATTTATGGTTTAATTATTGTGATTGTTGATAATTTATGATAAAAACATATCTTATTAAACTCATAACTCACAACCATATAACAAAGTGAAAATCTAAATGAGTCACATAATTAAAGATATAGTTTTATTATGACTCATTGATTCATTGGAAAAGTATATAATCTTGTAATCTTGGATGGTGATAATCTACCCATAATTGACGATGTATAATTCTCTGAAATATTGCACTATTGAAATGGTATACTCGCGTGTTTTTTATAACAAATCTTTAATGTTGGTGTAACTACTCACTACCGGTTCATTTTACAACACAATTTACATAGCACTTGAAGTATTTGGATAATTCAAGTTGAAATTTGTCACCAATTAAAGTGCTCTAAAATAGTGAAATCTGTTCCAATTCACAATGGATAAACTCTAATATCTTATTACCTTTAGATGAACATTGTTCACTAGCATCTGTCCATTATTTTATTGTTCAATCTGATCTAAAAACACAAAGATAACATTCCTTGAATGTTGATCATACTATTCACTAATTATTTGGGTTGGATTGATGTTCTCATTGTCGTTTAGCAATAGCAGTTGCTTGGCATTTCTCTGGTCTATTATTGCAAGAACACAACTCTCTTAATATGAACTTCTAATAAATTTAATTTTGCACTGCCATTGCCATTCAAATTACATGTATCTGCTCATTTACTACTATATTCTCAATGGCAAATCGTACAGACTTGGATTTCAGTTTAGATGTTGAGTATAATGTTACATGACGTTTTGTGATTCAAGTTTAATTGCATATAGTGGATAAATATGTCTAAAGATAAATGGAAAGGAGAAACTTGCTAATGATAGTTCATGTGATTATGGCCAACTTGGATCAGATGTTTAAGGTGGTAGAGAAGAAGTATCACAACAGGGGTAAGAAATCAATAAGAAGAAACAACCTATTTTAGAACATAATGGAAGAGTTTGGTATAATCATGACTTGGTACTCTAAAGGTATCACTATAAGGTCTATCTAAGGATGATGCACATAAAGAAGAAAATATTGGCAATCAACTAATGAACTTGAAAAATCAGGGTAATAATGAAGGTTATTTTAAGGAACCTGTAAGGTATGATAAATAGAATGATTGGAGAAGATAAGTTGTGTGCATAACAACATCTATAACAATGGGAGAGCCACATTGTAAAGTTTTTCACAGGTGACTAACTATATGAATGAATTATGGATAACAAGATGTATGATCACGAGATTTTATTATGTTGATGTCTTAAAACATGAAAAGATAAGCGGATCACACTTGGTAGCTATCTTAATGAATTTATTTATCAGGTATTACCCAAGTTGGAAATAGTAACAACATTTCCAAGGTATATCAGTGCTATAGGAGAGGAAAAACCACAATGATTGGAGGTGAGAAATTCAAGTCAATTTAATAAAATAGAATGAAGTGAAGTAACTTCCATTTTTGAAGCCAATAGACATGGAATAGTAGGAAATCAAGATAGGGAAAAGAAAAGAAAAATATATCCATGAATATCAGGTAGGAGGAAATGAAGGGATGTTCTATCAAGAAGAAAGTTCTTTTAAAGGTATTAATGAGTAGAGCTAGAAACATGATTGGTAACGGTCATAATGATGATCTACATATTTTAAAAATGTGAAGGTGTGAAGTTGCATGATCACTAAATGATAATAAACGAGGAAGATATAGGAAGGAATGTTACTAGAAATTTTATACGGATACCTTGAGAAGGATTGTGTACATAGTGACAAAAGAAGTGAAAGTCAATTAATAGAGATTGTACTTGACTCATTATTTCATGAGTAGGACTTCCCATAACGTTAAAAGAGGTTGTTTCCACATAACACCTCACATTTAAGTTTCTCATGGACAATGATGGTAGTAGTGTTTCCAACTGTTTCAAAATCTAAAATAATGATACTATTTAATAAGAAAGAGTCTTTTGCCCAGCTTGAGGAAACTGAATTTATGATAAAGCAATCAAGTGGTATTGAGATATGAACTTTACGAACTCGACGAGATAAGAAAATATTTCTGTGGATGAAGTGCTGATTGTTAAATAAGTCAACATGGATCAACAAATCCTCGTGCAAGTAAATTAAGCATGATATAAAATTAAATCATGATGAAAAAATGTTTATATGCAATTGCATATAGCGGTATTGGAATCAGTAAGCCAAAGGGTAAATGGATGTAAAATCAAGGGATTTTAATTTTGAGATAGATGATTTAAATAATGATGGTATCACTAGTAATATCTTAAACAATGAATTTCACCAAAATTTCCTTGGGGAAGGAAGAATATATGACGAGAGATTAAGACTCAAGATGATGAGGCTCATATGAAATTTAACGATGTACTTAGATGATTATACCATTGGTGTAAATGATCAACTACCTAGTAGAACGAAGTCGAGTTGATTATTGAAAAGTAATTGACAACTTTATAAAAACATATTGACGATGTTTCATGCTATCATGGTAGGAAGATAATGATGTACATATGGTTCTTATAGTGATAAGGTATCCATACAATAGTAGCGATATGCATAGGTATTATGACGTTATGTCAAGGTATATTGACATATTCATTTACTACATGATGATAGGTATTTAATGTTCAATACTCATGATGGATATGATATGCATAACATGGCATAGGAATTATGATGTTATAATATGAGGATTATTGACATGTGGTTCATTTATGTGAACTCATGATATGTCTTGATATAATTATGTTGATGGTATAACTGAAGCATGCGATAGTTCCGTACAAATCTATGACATGCATGAGCATGCAGTTCCTTATTATTCATAATGTTGCGATTAACAAAGATGAATGTTCTCATGATGACATGCAAGAGTTGGCATGTGTATTATTTCCTATGATATTATGATGTGTTGGCATTATGAGACAAGTGTTGTCCTTGATGGCAAATCACACAGATGACAGATCATAGTGCAGCAGGTCAGTAGCAAAGAGTTGATGATCAGACTACAAAGAATGAAGAAAATAAGGTATACGCAGGTTCCTCTTATCAAAGTCGCGTATACACGCGGGATCATCGATCAAAAGGTGCGTATGCATATACACGCACTTTCACGCAAGGAAAAGCGTGTACATGTTGGAGAACTTACTTTTGATCCATGGTAGTTAGTCCTTGGTATTTGAACCTATGGTTTTGGACCATAGTATCTTGTCATATGTGTTGATCCCAAGTATTAGATCCATGGTACTGATTTGTTATGGTTTTGGACCATGGTATTGAGTAAGGCCTAAGACTATAAAAGGAGAAGAAGATCATTAGGCAAGGGTATGAGAAAGTCTTGAATATCTGATGAAGTATGAGATCCAGTATGCAGGGTATGGGTTTATGATGCATTGCTTGATCTGAGCTAAGGAGGAATCTCACCGGTTGATGGAGAATAAGATCTAAGGATAGATCGAGATCAAATGGTTTGAAATGAACTATCTCTATATGGTTGATAATGCTTATTCTAGATCTGCATACTGACGCATGTAATGTTCTGAACTGGGTATAGTTTAAGTTTGAAATAGCTGCAAGTCATTATTGAATATTTATAGATCTGTACGTGGGTTGGCTTTGGTGAAAGCGCATATGTACACGGGTTTGGTTCATCGTAGTAGCGTTTACAGTATAAAGTATGATATTTGAAGTTGCAGTTGGGTCTGATTGTTATTGCAGAGTTCTGTTGTCTGCTCTATGTTTTGGTGACTGTGTTGTTGACAGGGTTTCAGTGTTTCAGTGATTCAGAAATTGATGATGCTAGTATTGATTGTTTTGTGCTTCAATGATATTGATGGGTCCAGTATGAAAATTGGATGAAACGTGGCCTTCAGATTATAGTGTTGTGCTTCAGGAGTATCCAGTCTGAAAATGTATGAAATGTGGTCCCTAGAGGATGAAAGGAGATTGTAGGCCGGCGCCTACGTACTAGTACATCAGCTAGTACAAGAGCAAAGGGGGTGGTAGCTCCCTTCCAGTAGCAGCTAGAGAACGAGTGAAGATTGGAGCATTCAGTAGGCAAGCACCTACATACTAGTAAATGGATTAGCTAGTACAAGAGCTAAAGGGGTTGTAGCTCCCATCGAGGAGAGTCTGGAAAACGAGAGAGGGTTGTAGCCCTCTACAAGTAGAAGCCTGCGTACTGGTATAAGACTGCACCAGTACAGAACTATTGTAAAATGAAGTTTCTTATTAAAAGAAGATAGAGACGACTTGCAGCAGGTGGTTTTCACCCACATTAGGTTTCCACCTTATATCATGGTGTTCATGTGTGCTTCTTGTGTGTGATGATCTGTTTTGTTTTACTGCACCTGCTTACTGTACATATGGTTAATGAAGTTCTGATGCACTAACTAAAGATCAACATTTAATGGATTAACTGAATCATAAGTATTCTGGATATACGCTAGTTGCATTAGACACAGTTGCGTATACACGCGGGTTCCCTTAATTGAAGTAGCATATATGTATCTAAGTATGGAAATGAAAAAGTTTTATTGATTTGATAATACTGATTCACCCCCCCCCCCTCTCAGTATTATTTCCAACAATTGGTGTCAGAGCAAGTCCTTTGGTAGAAGCTTGATCGCTTGAAGGAGATCCGTGGAACAATGGGAAAGAAGCTTAAGAAGAAAGCACCTAAGAAGAAGAAGACATCTCAAAAAGTCTATGACAGTGGGAGCATCGATTGGGGATTATGTGGAAGAAGCACTTTAGGTTCAAAATCACTTCATAATGAAGATGAACAAGATCTATCAGGTATGAATTTGTTATCCTCTGGTATCCATCCATGTGAAGATGATGAAAGTGATAGCGAAGCAACTAAATTTGCTCTTATGGGTGAGCAAGAAAGATATCAAATAGAGGCAGTATTTAGAAGGCTTACAGACAAAATTAGAGAACAACAAGATCTATTGAACAAAAGGGAATGTGCTTTCAAAGAAGAAGTTACCAAACTAAAAGCTCAACTAGAGGAAGGAAACAAGGTAAGGAAGTTACTCAAGGACAAGGAAAATCAATATCAAAATTTGCAGGATGAAGTGACATCATTGAGAAATGAAGTAAATAAAAGAAGCACAACAATCAAGAAACTCAGAGATAGATCCAGTTACTATGAGAGGCTTGAAGCTACGATGCTCTCGCTAAAGGAAGATCTTGAAGAATCAAAGAAGAAGAATGAAGAACTACTCCAAGCTCATGAAAAACAAGAAAATGAAGTTCTTGATCTAAGACGTCAGTTGGAAGAAGGAAGAAATGTTGAAGAAAACATGAAGAAGCAGTATCTTGAAAAGGAAGAGCAACTTCAAGTTGAGGTAAATATTCTAAATGATAAATTAGAAGAAAAGGATAAGCTCTTACGATTTCAAGATAGTACTAAGATTTTGGATGATATTCTTAGTAGTCAAAGTCGCCTGCTATCAAAACTGGTCTTGGTTTTCATGAATCTGTTGAAGGTGAATTTAGTTCACAAAGTAAGGCAAGGAACTCTAATGCAAAATCTGAAATGCTCAACAAGGAGATGAGAAGTCAATCCCACCATCAGCCAAGGAAGGAAATTCTTCAAAGAAAATCTTTTACTCCTTCGATAAATAATGTTGAATGTTATGTATGTCATAATCTTGGACATGTTGTAGCCAGATGCAGAAGAAGAATAGTTCAAGATCATCACACAGAAAGCTCATCACATTCTAGGTACTCTCAGGGATATTGTTTTTCTTGCAATATGTTTGGTCACAAAGCTGTTGATTGCTACAGAAGGAATATGAAACATGTAAGATACTATGCATGTAACAAGCTTGGACATAGAGCAAAGGAATGCAGGAACAAAGTACGGGCACCACACCAAAAGGAGAAAACATCATCACGCTTGAAGATATGGAACAAGAAGGAAGTACAGTCAGAAAGATGTAGCACAACACAATATACTCAGACACAGCACAACACAGACATAACAAACTCAGGGGGAGCTGAAAGTGTAAAACTTCAGTGTCTTGAATCTCATATGCAAGTTTAGTAAAGGGAGGTCACGTATATATGCGAGTTATACACTGCATAGTCACGTATATGTCAGTTTGAGAAAATCAGTAGGGACAGGTCCATAAAAAGGGTCTGATATGATTCAGTCCATTATTTGCTATGTGTGATAATGGTTACAATCTGCTAATGATGTGTGTAAATGTCTTGCTACTCATAAGATGTTTAGTAGTGTTTTTTATCCTAACTTGATGATGATGATGTCGTGATACTTCTTGCTGATATATATCTAACAGTGGACAAGATGGCACAGGTTCAGGGGGAGCATATGCTTTTACTAATGCATTGTTGGCATTATGGTTAGTAGTCCTTGGTAATGATACTTATATGGCTAAATGATACATTTTGCTATGTTATGGTTATGAGTTGTCCATGACAAAATCTCATATGATTCTTGGGGCTACATAGTTGATGTTCAGATCAGATTTGTGGTTGATTCTATGATAATGCACATATGGTGCTTGTATGGTGATCTTCATAAGGATAAGGAGAAGTTACTTGATGATGAGTCACTCATATGTTGTTGCCGTCATAAAAATCATATAATACAGTTAGGATGCAGGATTCCTATAGTTCTTGGCGCTCATGTGGATGAGGATTGATGTTGTTGATGATATCAAGATACACAGTGCTATGTTGGATACATGGATGATTACTTAAGTTTCTTTGTTGGAGACATGATGATGATGAGTTCTTACCTATATGTTGATAGGTTGATACTTACATATGCTGATTGATGCAGATATTCCCAAGTGATGATACATGGATGATCTTGTTGATAAGATGGCTATGGTGTTTTACACATATGATATAATGTGAATGATTTAATGATGACGAGTTGATATCTATATGCAGTCATACCTTTTCATAGAACATTTACAGGTTGCTGATCTGGAAATGGTTGTAAGTGAGTTTCATAAGGAGTATCCGCGTATATACTCTTGTTTCTGTGGATACAGTCACGTATATGTTAATTTGAAGGAAATCAATGGGCCAAACTCAGAATGAGAAGAGTCTGATATGGGCCTGGCAGAAACCATCTAGCACAGATGGAACAGGTACAGAGGGAGAACATGATTGCTGGTCTAGATGTTGTTGAAAGATGCTTATGGAGCAGATCATACATTATGTATGATAGTTGCTAATGACTATCATGGTCTTATTTAGATGTTTGGTCTCATGTAAAGGTCATATCAAGACTCATGATGTAATAGTGTGTCTCTATCTATTGTAGTCATTTGATGAAATCTCTTCTGGTCATATAATGTAATCTGTACCCCCTCTATGCATAAGGAAGGATGTTGAAATATTTCAGTCATGTATTTCTTTTATTATCAAGGTCATGTAACGGCCTATGTTGGTTTCCCCACTATGCCTGGGATGGATGATGTAATGTTCTTGTTTTATCATGTGTAAACTTTTGATGTATCCCCACTTGGTTGGGTGGATGAATCAATATTGGTATATCCCCACTAGGATGGGAGATGGATGTATGTATGAGTCTTTGGTGATAGGAAGGTCATTTATGATAGAGTCATGTTCTTTCCTGTAGAACATATTTTTGCAGACCTTGCTTACAGTCAGGGGGAGCATGAACAACACACTTCAGCAGAGCAGAGACTTCAGCATGTACTCAAAGGGAGCATGGACAGATTAGTACACCTTGGCATATACAAAGGGGGAGCTCATTCAGAAATTTCAGCAGGTACTCACGGGGAGTATGGTCAGCGGGATGTTTATCAAGGAAAGTGAATATCTTGGTCCGCCCTTTGCCCTTGATGTCAAAGGGGGAGAGTGATTTGGTGTTGTTGCCATCAAGTCCAAAGGGGGAGACATTAATAGATTGTGTGATGTGCTGAAGTGCGCACTAATCCAGGAGGATATTGGTGGCCACCTGACTATTCCACTTGGACCCCCACCATTGTTTCTTTTAGTTTTTTATTTTCCTTATTTGTAGCACAATTTACTATTTTTGACAGTTTTTTTGTGTTTTGAACTTTCGAAGCCATTTTGAGGCCCTAAACGGTGTTTTTTGGGAAAAATGAGACCAGCATGGGTTGTGGACCAACATTATTTTTTAAAAAGTTGTATTCCTTGGATAGATCTTTCTAATGAGGTATTGTATGTGTCAAACAGAGATTGTATGCCAAAGTTACGACCCTGGGAAGTTGATGTACCAATTTACCCAAACGGGGCCCATAGTTTGGCGCTTCATCTCCTAGGGTTAGGTTTTTGGATGTTTAGGGTTTTCCATTATTTCTCAATGATAAATAGACCTTTGAGCCTCATTGTAACACAGTTCAGAGGCATGTAGTTGCCACATCTCTTCTCAGAGATAAGCTACCATCACCCAAGCTAGTCTTATTTCCATTATGTTTGTAAGCATATTTCAGTGGTTGATATTAATGAAATGAAGTGTTATTTCTGTTGCATCTCTGTATTTATGATTATATCCGTAATTTTTTGCATTCCTGTTTAAATCCGGATCACGTACAAAAAAAGATTGAAACATTTCTCCATAGAATGCACACTCTTTGTTCTCCTACACACATGGATTTGTCTTAATTTTGAAAACATATGTTAATATTAATTTTTAATTCTTTGAAAATATTGCATTAAGATTTGATATTAGAGTGCTTTGAAAAAATGGCTTATATAATAATGAATTTTAATTTTGATGCAATATGAATTTTGATTGGAAAATCAAAATAAAGGTTGACATTAATGGCAAAGACAAAGCCTTAAAATCAAGGAAAGTTAGATCGATCTTATATATAGGTTGCTGGAGTAAGTTTAGAAGCACAGAGTTAGAGATTATCATAATAATTCATCAAGTTTATTTGCAAGTGTTGCATAGGTTGAAGTTTATGGAACATGATTATGGAATTGCAGAGGGAGAGCTCGACATATATTTATTTAGAATGGTTCAAGTTGTGGAATTTCTCATCATTTTTCTCTAAAACCATGCTGAGATGATTCTATGTCAATCACAGGACCATTTCGAGCTTTTAAATTAGAAATTGGCAACATTGGAGTTGAAGTTGCAGCAACTGCAATTGATAACTGAATTATTGAGCTTTTGTATGAATAATTTGGCTCAGGCAAAGAACGTCAATGTTGGGCAGCACAAAATTAGGCAGACGAGGATATCATGGCTATGGTTGGTTTATTTTTTTTATCCTGGCATGGTGATATCGAGTTACCAAGTTTGGTTCCTTGTGCACCTAAATGTAGGCTTTCAAGGGTGATCTGGGTTCCTCACTTATCTTTAAAGTCACTTGCTCCTTGCAGTAAGAATTTTATGGGATAAAACTTGCCAAAATAATTTAGGGGAGAGCTAGGGTACCTTTGGATGGAGGAAGGTTGAAAGAACGATGAAAGTTGTAGTGGATCATGATGAAGGATTATGTTAGCATGAAGAAGGATGTTGATGAAAGGTTTGAAGAATGTTGGGAGTTATTCATATTTTGTGTGTCTATGGATGGATAGCTTGATGAATAGTGCTTTGGTTGACCGAATAGGAATGGTGCAGTATGGAATTTTAGTAGAATGGGAGTAGAGCAATGGCGGTTGCGCCATTGACCAGAACTCGCTTCCTTCTGAGCTTTATCCAAAATTTAATGAAATCCATATCACTCCTGTTATGGAGGATAAGGAGTCATTTACATAACTTTTATTATTTTTTTGGTTCTGTTATACAAATATATTATATTTGTTTCTGTTTTTTGGAGACTGTATGCAGCAAATCAATTTACAATAGCTTTATGCAATCTAGTTTTGAATTCTGTCAATCTTTCTTAGAGTCGTTGGAAATTAGAAAAAAAATTGGCTAATGATATACAATATTGTCGTGTTTCACTTTAGTTCATGACCAAATTTGAAAATAAAAGATCAATTTCCATGTGTAACAATTATCTATATGGGTGTATTTAATTCGTTGGCTACACTCTATTTCTAGGAAAATTGTCGTTGATTTAGCTATTGCTTTGTTTCCATAACTTAATTTTGACATTTGTCTATTTCACTTTATGGTTAACATAAGCATTTATTCGGAAAATATATATTGCATAATGATTATTTCTTTTTAACACATCAATCGTTGTTATAAAATAGTCTACTTCACCATTTATTTGCATTATGTCAAGGTAAAGCAATTTGCAAAAAACAATATGTATGATAGGTTACTTGTTCATTGTTTTTTTACACTTTTCTATACGTTATCCATTTGTACAAAGCAACTTTTTGGAGCATGCATTACTAAATAATAAGAGTTTAATGAAGAATAATAATGAAATCACTATGCTACAATAAAAACTTGGACTCTATACCCGCATTCCACAATAACGATAAAGTGTTATGCACGGAGAATGAGTATGTGTGGAGATAAGTGAGTATGGAAAATCATTTTGCACAATACGAAACTTCTAAAATACTCTTTTTATTCTACACAACAAAAGCCTTTTTGACTACCATTCTCTTGTACATACCTCATCCTCTGCACATCCTTCATTCAATACATATTCATAGCTTTATGCAACCGTTCTAGTGACTCTAAGAAACTATTTGCTTCTGACAATTTTAAGCACATATCCAAATTTCATAATTTGAATATATGCTTGAATGCCTCCATAGTCAAAGGAATAACAATCTTCTTAGCTGGTAGCATAATTTTTCTCAACTCTAAATCAAAATTGTGTGCACACAAATAAACGATTTATATGGAATTGAATACTTCTGTAATGCATGCGGAATTCACAAATCCATTACACCAAACCTTATTGTTATTCTTCTCTCTTGTGGATAGATTCACATATAGTTGATACATATTGGACCACTCTAAGCTTTGATCAATAAGCATAAGTGAATCATCGTATTAGTGCAAATAGCTTCAGAGTCAAATGTTAATCACTATAGATATTATTAAAATAAACATTAGAAATGGAATAGATATCTCAGAACAAAAGCTCTTGCTAAATATTTATTCTCATTGTCATCAATTCTAGACCATTACATAGATTCATATAAAAGCTCAAAAGCATAGTCCCACGAACTTATTTTCAATTGGTGTTCTTCAATAATGGTACGTGAATGGTACGTAATCTAGAGTTACACAATTTCACATGCAAAAGATTATCTAAGAACTTCAATAGGACATAGTAAATAGAATTCCATTTTAGTTATCATGAATTACAGAACAATAACCAATAACACTGTAAACTTTGAAACGGGAACTATAAACTCAAAACGGGAACTCTGGCCAAAAAATGCCAAAAAAACATCAAAAACAGTGCTAAAAACGAAAAGTGTGTATACTGGAACGATGGTTTTTTTTTAGGGACAATTTTGAACATGTTTTAAAAATGGCAGTGAAAACAAAATTTTCGTGCAAAATATAGCTTGAAAACGAAAAAGTGATTATACTGGAACGATGATTTTTTTTTTAGGGTCAATCTTCAAAATTTAAAAAAAAATGCTAGTAAAATGATCTAACAATATAAAAGTGAATCATAACTTCTCATTTAACACCATATGGAAATAAAAAATTTTATTTCAAGAGACGATGCATACATCAGTTAGATAAACTATCTTAAACAATGATTCAAAATCACTCATATTTTCTTGCACGCCATCAGAATTCACATCTTCAGATGAGTCACTAGACGCTGATGAAGATGTTCCATATTCTTCTCTTTCATCAACTAGTGCCCCATCTAAGTCCACATGCATGCCCATCATTTTAGGTTTCAAAATTCTTCTAGATCTACGACTGGTTTCAGAAGACTCCCATCTCAATACTGTTCCTTCTGGTAACAACCTTTTTAGAATCTCTATCGTCTTGAAGTGAAGAGTTCCCCTCTTTGTTAAATTGAAGTCATAAACAAGTATGTCAACATCCTCCAATTTCAATATGTCTGTGCAGCGACGATTTATATTCGTACCCTTTCTTTTTCTCTTTCCGCCATTTTTTTTATCAACTACCATCTCTGGCTTATACACACCATTGAATGGGTGTGTATTTGTGGCATACCAATGTACTTCAACACTTGTAACATCCTCATTTTCTATAAAGACCTTTATAACTTTAGCAACCCAAAATGGATAGCCATTTAGATCTCCATCTACTAGCACTGCGATCATGCAACCCTCCTTAATATCCTGTACTGAACCCCTGTAAAGGTCTTCCATGGCTTCACGTTGTGCACGAGATCTTCTGGAACCAATATACATCTCTCTTTCCTCTGCCTGTGAAGAATTAATGATACCTTGAGATTGTTGCTGTTCAACAATGTTTATTTCCTCATGTGCATTCGACACATTTTGTGGCCAAATAAATGGATTTTTCAAAGGTATATCTTCATTTGTTCTTATTGAAATGATATCACTTTGATTATTGAAAAATGACTCCCACCAAACTGCATTAGCAATGTCAAAGTACTCATATGTATATCTAATACATTTTTTAATTTCTTCTAGGCAATCAGAATAATTTATATCTCTGTTTTGTTTGTGTGCATTATGAACTTCACCAACTGATTGTAATAACAATATTTTTGATGCAAATATTGGATGATCTGGAATGAACTTCAAAAATTTCAAACCTGATGACGGTGCCCATTCTGTAGTAGTTGAATACTTCTTGCCCCATATTAGTGTTTTCCCATCAATTTTTTTTATACGAAATTGATGTTTGAAGCTAATGTCATTAATTTGTTCAATGCATTTCCCCTCGCCATATGATCCCATAATAAACCTTCGCATGTCAACAGTTTCTTCCAACACATCAAAAGTAGGCTCTGGCATGTATGATTTCTTAATACATTCAATTAATGATGGCAAGCTCCCAGCTTCCTTCCTCCTCAATGTGACTGAAAAACGACTAAACATCTGATCAATATGGTCATGAGTGTGCCCAACAAGAAGGAAACCAACCTTTACCTTCTGAAAAATTCTCAATTCAACAAGCATGTTTAGATATCCAAAAACAACCTAATTTTTGTTTTCACGGCAAGTGTTGTCCAATTGTAGATACAAAACTTTAGGAAGATTACCAGACCAATGAGAAAGCACATCATGAATTATGGTTATGGTCAGATTTGCATCATTATGAATATTTGGAGCTATGAAGTACACATTTGGCAACATTTTCCCATTGAAGACCATACAACCGACCAAGTGATACTGAATAAAAGTTTCCTCCTGTAAATTTTTGGGTGTACGAACAAAATGTGGTAAAAGTGTTTTCTTCTGGTCCATACCATCAATTATCAAACCCAAATATTTATTCGGATTATCATAACACTTCTTTCAATGCTTGTACAACTTTTTCCATTCATTTGTTTGTTGTTCGCGGTGCTCTTGAAGTTCTTTGACAATTGAATCTACACAACATAAAAGAAAGCCATTAAGAAATATGTTTTCATACTTGATGAATATACAATCTTAAAAGTTAAAGTTATGAATGCCTACCTCTTTCTGGCCCTTCACATTTGTCCCTTTTTTATTTAAGAGAAGCACATGTACTGTAAATCCCCATCCTTGTCTTCTTAGGAATACGGACATTGTTGAATTATTTCTTCCATATCTTCACAAAATATTGATATGTAATAAACCGGCCATGTCCCTCAGCACCTTCTGCATATTCTTTGTATAAGTTGTAGATTTTGCGTCTCAAAAAATTATCTAGAATATGTATTGTCTCTCTATTTGGCATACACTCTGCTTTGAAAAGAAATCTTTCATCCATGACATTGCAATGTTTGATAATGGCCCAAACTATCTTTTATGATGTATTTCAGAATAAAATGTGGGATCCTTTTCCAATTTTTCTTGAATTCTCGAGAGACGAAAATTCCCAATCAAAAGAAACATTTTGAAAGCTTTTCTACAGATAAATAAAGTCTTAATATGATAATCATAACCTAACAATGTAGATTGCATGCACCCAACTAAATATGAATTTTGCATGCTTTTATTCATTGACAAATATATCTTCCTGCTCTCAAATGCAAATTTGAAATCCATATGTTTCAAGCAATCTTTTTGGCAACATTCACTTGAAATGAGTGCGCTGATAGAACTTCTTCTCGTCAGATATTCTGCTCTACCCCTTGTATAACTAGAACATCTTGCATTGATACAAAAAGGTCTGGTCCTACTCCTCGATACAATATTTCTTGGCAACATCTCCATCATTAGATCATCATTTGTATAAGGATTTTTATCATCATTAAGAGGAATGTTATCCACACTATGATCAACTGTGCTTTTCAAATACTGACTTGGAGGATATTCTTCATCTTCCCCTTCTTCAGTGCTACTTTCATAGTCCATAGAATTCAGACTCAATGGAAATTTTGACTCAATGTTTATTGGATATTCTTCCTCATGTGCATTTTCAGTGCTGCTCTCACGGTCCATAGAATTAGGACTAAGTGTATCATCTTGTCCTTCATCACTGCTACCTTTATACTCATTAGAATTAGTACTAAGTGCATCATCATGTCCTTCATCACTGCTGCTCTCATAGTCCTTAGAATCAGGACTAAAAGGACATTGTGACACTCCATTCTTTTGAAATTTATCATCGCGCTCTTCATCACTGTTGCTCTCATAGTCCTTAGAATTAGGACTAAGTGGACACTTTGACACTCCATTCTTTTCAAATTCGTTATCACGCTCTTCATCACTGCTACTCTCATAGTCCTTAGAATTAGGACAGAGTGGACACCGTGACACTCCATTCTTTTGAACTTCACCATCTTGCTTTTCATCACTGCTGCTTTCATAGTCCATAGAATTAGCACTAAGTGGACACCGTGAGACTCCATTCTTTTGAAATTTGTTATCAAGCTCATCATCACTACTGCTTTCATAGTCCTTCGAATTCGGACTAAGTGGAATCTGTGACTCTTTATTTATTTGAAATTCTCCATCCCCTCTTTCATCAGTGTTGCTCTCATAGTCCTTAGGATCAAGACTAATTGGAAGAATGGACTTTCTATTCATAGTGGAAGAATTCCCACTATATTCATCCATATGAATAGAGTTGTTACACGATGAAGATGTTGATGCTGTATAAATTGAAACTTCACTATCAGGACAATCCATCCCTTTCAAATAGAAGATGTTGAATGATACAAATGGAGAGTCTCCTAAAGATATTATATAGATTAGAGAATGAAATTTTCATTCCAAAAATTTCGCGAAAATATTTCCCTCCTAAAAGTTTGTGAGATATATTTCACTTCATTGTTTATTATGCAATTTAATGAAAAATGTAAACTTAATTTTTTTATGAAATAAATCATTAAAGTTAAAATTGTAAACTACAACTTCTACCTAAATTATTTTAATAGTCAAAGTATATAATTTTTACTAAACAATTGAATGTTTTTTTAAATTTTTATAATACATTTAGAAACAAGGTAATACCAAATTCACCCTGCTATAAAACAATTCCAAATTGTTCGCTTTATCATATTTTCATTCATCGCCATAAAAAAATTAACATGTTAAAATTTATTAAAACTAATTAATCCCGCATTCACCGTACGATAAAACATCTCCGTAGTTTCACCTATATATTCCATTATCACTATTACTCACGTTACATCAAGGTTTGCTAAGGTTCGTTAAAAGACTTGGAGCGAATTTGTGGAGCAGCTACATTGGGATCAACAACATATTCAACGAAGAATTTCCGCAATTGAAAGGTCAGTTAAATTTTTTTCCTTGAAATTTCTCATATTAAATTAGTTTAACGAAGTAGATTTTTTTCTAAACTTAAAATTTTTTGTCAACCAAATTAAGAAATATTTCCGTCATGAGCATGGTGGGCCCAGGGCAACCCCATCCTGCAATTGACCAGCCACTAGATTTTTTTTTATAAACTTAAAAAAATTTTGTCAACCAAATTAACAAATATTTTCGACGTGAGCATGGTGGGCCCAGGGAAACTCCATCCTGCAATTGGCCGGCCACCCACTCCCTCCACACACCCTTCCGGGCCCCTCCCCAAACTCAACAACCCCTTTCCCCCTCACCGCTCAACCCCCCTTCCGCCTGACCTCCCCACCCCACACGATCCCCTCACCCCTACCCGGCCCCCTACCTCACTCCCCTGGAGCCACCCATCTGCCCCCCTACCCAACTCCCCTTCCCTTCCCTTCCCCCTCACCTCACCCCTCGTTTCTCCCCACTCTACCCCTACAGCCCCCTTACCCCCCCACCACAACCCCCAACTCCCCCCGTCACCCCTCATCCCTATTCCATCCCCCTGCCACAACCCCACTCCCTCCACCTCACCCTTACCCCTCACCCCCCAGCCCCCCTCCATAACCCCCCCATCCCCTCGGCCCTCCCTCTCTACCCCTCGGACCCTACCCTCACCCTCACCCTACTCCCCCCTTGGGCGCCCCCCACTAAACCTACCCCTACCCCCGGCGGCCCCCCCTTAACCCTACCCCATCCCCCCCCCGCCCTACCCCCTTAACCCGCCACCCAACCCATACCCACCCCCCCCCCTAACCCCCCTCCCAAACCCACCCCCCCCCCGGAACCCCTTAACCCTACCCCATCCCCCCCCGCCCCACCCCCTTAACCCCCCTCCCATACCCGGCACCCCCCCCTTAACCGCCCTCCCAAACCCCTTAACCCTATCAGTTAACCCCCCCAACCCCACCCCCTTAACCCCCCCACCCAACCCATACCCGCCCGCCCCCTGTAACCCTCCCCCAAACCTGCCCCTACCCAACCCATCGCCGCCCCCCGCCCGGCCCCCTCCCATCCCCGCCACGCCCCTCCCCCTCACCCTCCCGACCTCCTCCCACTCGGATGGCCACCCGGGCGCGCCTGCGGGCCGCCGGGGTGGCGTGGGGTGGGCGGCAGCGCCCCACCCCAGGCCACCCCGGCGGCCCGGGTGGCCGTCCAAGCAGGCGGAGGTCGGGAGGCGGAGGCAGAGGTGGAGGAGGGAGGGAGGGAGGGAGGGAGGGCGAGGGGGAGGGGCGAGGCGGGAATGGGAGGGGGCCGGGTGGGGATGGGAGGGGGCGGGGTTAGGGGTGGGGGCGGCGTTACGGGTGGCGGTGGGTGGGTGGGTTAAGGGGGTGGGGGCAGGGTTACGGGTGCGGGTGGGGGTGCGGGGGTGGGTGGGTTAAGGGGGTGGGTATGAGGTTACAGGTGGGGGTGGGTTAAGGGGGTGGGCATGGGTTGAGCGAGGGTTAAGGGGATGGGTGGGTGGGTTTGGGGGTGGGTTAAAGGGGCGGGGTTACGGGTGGGGGTGGGGATGGGTTTTGGGGTGGGTTAAGGGGTTAGGCGGGGGTTAAGGGGATAGGTGGGTGGGTTTGGGGGTGGGTTAAGGGAGTGGGGAGGGGTGAAGTGGTTAAGAGGGTGGGGATATGGCGAGGGGGGCGGTAGCGGGTGGGGTGATGTGTGGGTGGGTTTGGGGGAATGTTGGGAGGGGGGAGGAAGGGGAGGGTGTGGGAGAAGAGGGGGAGGTTGGGGGAGTGGGTTTGGGGAGATGTTGGGGGAGGGGGCAGCGATGGGTGTGGGGGACGAGGGGGGGTGGTAGGGGTAGGGTGCGTAGGGGTTAACGGGGGGTGCCGAGGGGGGAGGATGGGGTAGGGGGCAAGGGAGGGGTAGGGTGGAAGGGGCTGGCGAGTGTTAAGGGGTGAGGATGGGGGGGGCGGGTTTACGGGTAGGGTGAGGGGCGGTGGGCAGGTTATGGGACGGGCCGAAGGGTGAGGGGGGGCAGGGGTAGGTTGAGGGGGGGTGATGAGGGCGGTGCCAAGGGGTTGTGGGGAGAGGGTGTTAAGGGAGGTAGAGGTAGGGTGGGTGGGGTGAGTTAAGGGTTCGGGGGAGAGGGGCGGCCGGGTAGAGGGAGTGGGGGGAATGAGTGGGGTGGATGAAGGGGAACGAGGGGGCCCGAGTAGAGGGATGAGTTGAGGGGGAGGGATGAGGGGCAGAAGGAGCTAGAGTGAGGGGGGAACGAGGGGTGAGGGGGATGAGGGGGAGGGTGGGCGACCTGGGTAGAGGGGTGAGGTGAGGGGGATGGATGAGGGGTAGAAGGAGGTTGAGTGAGGGGGGGAACGAGGGGTAAGGTGAGGGGGGAGGGGGGTATGAGGGGGAACGAGGGGTGAGGGGGGAGTGCTAGGTAGAGGGGGGAGAAGGTGAGTGAGGGGAGGGATGAAAGGTGAGGTGGGGGTGAGAGGGGCAGGCGGGAACGAGGGGTGAGAGGGAAGGTTGGGAAGGAGGAGGTGGTGAGGGGTGAGGGGGATCCGAGTAGAGTGAGGGGGAACAAGGGGAGTGAGGGGGATGAGGGGTGAGGGGGAGGGTAGAGTGAGGGGGAACAAAGGGTAGGGGTGGCCACAGGTAGTGGGGGGGGTGCGGGGGGGGAAGGAGAGTGAGGAGGAGGGGTAGGAAGAGGGGGGGGGATGAGGGGTGGATGAGCGGTGAGTCCGGGGGGTGTGAGGTAGGGGGGATGAGGTAGGGGAGGTGGGGTTAAGGGGTAGAGGGAAGGAGGGGTAAACGTGGGCTAGGGTAGCTGTTCGATTGGAGGGAGGGGTGGTTCAGTTGGGGGCGAGGCGGGTAGGCAGAATAGGTGGAAGGTGGGTAAGGGTGGGCTGGGGTGCCCATCCGATTGCGGGGTGGGGTGGCTCAGTTTGGGGGAAGGGGGTAGGCTGTTGGGAGTTTGGGAGAGCGGAAAGGGGATGAAGTGGCATTGGGGTTGTGGGCCGGTAGGGGGGTTGCAGGTGGAGGGGGGCGTGGAGAGGAAGTGGTTGGGGGGTGGGGTGGCGTGGTGTGGGGGTAGGGGGGAGGTGTGGAAGGGAGGTAAGGGTGAGGTTGGATGGCTGTCCAATTGCGGGGTGGGGTGGCATGGGTTGGTTGAGGGGGAAGAGGGGTAGGGGGCGTGTGGGGTAAGTGGTGGGGAAATCGCCCGCCACTCTGTGGATGGACAAGGTGGTGTCAGTGGGCTTCTGCCATTTCTTAGTGTTAATATTTTTTTAATTTCAATTATCTGATTATACAAATTAAAAATTTAGGATATATTTTCATTGTGGGTTTAAGTTAATATGTTTTCGTTGTTTACTAATTTGTGTTTTTCAGGAAAATGGTATCAAAGAAGATTTCTGTGAATATGTCTGGACCAAAGACACTTAAAGGTGCATCTTCAAAAAACATTGGTGAACGAACTCCACCTGAGCTCATGGCTACAAATCTTTCAAGTGCCTCAAATGATAAGAAGATGATTTCAGACTGGAAGAATTCAAAAGAGGTGAAATTCCCATCAAGAATATGGTATGTGAAAGAAAGAGAAAGTCAAAGTGTGAACATATATCTATATATTGATATACCAAATGAAAATGGAATTTTTGAGCTGATGGGAAGAGTCATAGATATGTGTTCGGTACCAAACACTGAAGTTGTTTACATACTTACAAAAGCTCCCAAGTCACATGAAAGGATTAAATATCAACTAACATATTCATTGTATGACACGAGAGATGTATCTACAAAGTTGTGTAAACAAATTGTAAATGAGATGAAACAAAACATCGTAAGTATTGTCATTTATATTTGTATTTTGTTTTCTTGAAAGTGTCTCGCTATATTTTTTTAATTTTGTTTTTATTGACATATGATATTTTATTTGACAGAATTTTGTTGAAAGTTGTTCAATTAGGTTGGGAGACATTCATTTCATAGAGCATGATATCATGAAAGTTGTCAGCAGTTTTTACTCAGTGTCAAAAGAAGATATGGAAAACAAGCAAAATGTAGTAATTGATGATGCTACAAAACTACATCCAAAGGATCAGAAAAAAAGGCCTCTAGTGGACAAATCTAGCAAGGGTAAACAAGTTACTTTTGAGGGCAATGAAGTTGAAACTGACAGTGAAGCATATGTTGTCGTTACTGAAGATGACATTAGAACTGAGAAGAGTCGTAAAAGACCAAAAGTAACAACACCAAAAAATAAATTTGTTGAGAATGTTATGACGAAGAAAAGTAAAGTGGAATATTTTGAAGTAGTCATTACCAACAGTAAAAAACCTAGTGAAACTTCAAAAGAAAGCAGAGAAATAATTACACCAGGAGCTGATTTAGAGGATGGCATTATCAAAACAAAACAAAATGCCATTCGATAGAATTTGACAAAGAAAAACTTAATTGTGGTGGTTGTACATTTCAGCTTAATGTCAGACAAACCTATAAGGCAAGTGAAGGACAATGTCAATATCAAGTCAGAAAGCCACACCATCTACATGTTCACAACTTGAAGACATTGATGAGGTATAATCCATATGCTCATGTGGTTAATTATGTGCTTCTTGTTAATCCAATTCAAGTTCCCAACAAAGAAGCATTTGATAAGTCAAAATGTTTTAAATACAATTATTATGTGCTTGGGGGGAACCATTCTGTAGAAGCTCAAAGACAATTGATGGAGGAATATTCCAATAACCCACGTTTTGAAACAATGAAATGTATCATTTACGTTGGTTTATCGGATATAGAAGCAAAGTTAGTGGCATGGGATCATAATTCAGATAATGAATATAGGATGTCTATGAATTTCATCCAAAGGGTTAGATTTATTCATAGTGAATTTCAAGAAAAATGTGGTGGGGATAGGATAAATGTTACTGCAGATTTTCGAAGGGAATGTTGTATAGAAATAGGCTATCAAATTGAAGAGAAACCCAATTCAAAAGGTGGAAAATGCAACCTTCCTAGTGATATATTCAGAGGTGTTGATAACATTTTCCAATTGGCATTTAGAACTGGAGATGTTTGGAACTTGATTGATGAGATTTTTAGCATGTGGGAAAACATTGGCATTAAAAACCAGAAGGTTAAAAAGTCTAAGCCATTGATATGTGGCGGCAGTAAATTAGGTCTTGACTTGAAGCAGCTTCCAGAAGATATGACTATCACACCTTGGAGAGCAATGCAAGGAGTGAAAGATGAAAAAATTGTCAAAACAATATTATCTCGTGTGAAGTCAGGGGAATTATCATTGGAGGAAATGTCCGAGGAATTTCAAAAGTAAGTTTGTTGAATTATTTTTATTTATTTCTAGATTATAATTTTCTTTTAAATAAAACATGTTGTTCTTGGTAGTATTTGTTATACATATCATTATATTGACTTTTTGTTACTTTATCTATGTAGTCACAAAGTTTACATGAAAATTCAAGAACAAATGGTTAGATTGTTGAATGAAGATAGTTGGGATGATGTCGTACGCAACTATCCAGATTCAAGTTCTACATCAACATTAAAAGCTTTTTATCTTGCATTTAAAAATGTATCTTGATTTACACATTCGTTTTTATTCATCTGTGTACTATTTTTAATTTATAACTTACACATATATTTGTTTATTTTATAAAAGATGAAGAAGGATGATAATGGAGCACCAACTAGCTTCAGAACCTTTATTGAAAAAATAAAGACCGAAAGACTGAGGAAGCAACGTGTTAAGAATGTTGAACTTGATCCAACTCTTACTCATTTCATTTGGAATGGGCTAGACACTGTTCAATATCAAGTAATACAAGGCGACTGTGAAGACATTGCTAAACTCATACCTAAAAGGGAGTATGCCCTAGTTATTGCAGATATTCTTCATGGTTTCAATGTTACAAATATTGACTATGATAGTGACCCTTATACTTGTCAAGCTTTTAGTAAACTGGTTGCGGGATTTGTAGAAGTCACGTCATCACCATTATGGAGATTTGTGACATTTCATTAACACACAATTGGCAATGATATTGTCAAGCTTCAAAGGGAAAACAAATTCAAGGATGCAGCTTACATGGTAAGACGTTTAAAATGTATATGTGATATATGTTGAAAAATTCATTTATGTACAAGTTGATTGAACTTTTACTATTTCATGTTACAGGCAAAAGTCAAATCTTCTTAACCGTGATGATCAAGTATTTATAAATGATTGTGAGTTCATTCATATTGATAGTTGGGAAAAAGATGATAGTTGTATGTCTATGATTTTTAATAGGGTGGAAGGAAAGAGTCATAGCCAAATACTGAGTTATGATGTTGTTTTGAGAAAACTAACATATGAAGACAAAGAAGCAAAAGGAGAGATAGTTAACATTTATCAAAAACCACAATTATTGATTAACTATCTTATAGACATATGTTTAAATGAAGGAGATTGGGTTCTGGATTTATTTTCTGGCTCAGGTAAGTTTTATTATATAGAATTTAATTTCAATATGTTATTTTTTTAAATAATATGTCATTGTACTAATTTACCTCATTATTTATTTTGTGCTTGATAACTAGGTAGAACACTAGCATGTTGCCTTCAAAAAGGAAGAAATTGCATTGCAATTGAAAAGGATCCATTACAATGCAATTTCATTCAGCAAATAATTAATGCTCTTCAATTTCTTCCAGATGCAATGCAAGAAATTGGGTTGAAGAAAGGGGACTTTAGTGAATCAAGTGTCGCAAAAAAGGCAAAGGAACCTCAACCACCATTACATGGGATGTTTGGAAAGACATACATTGGGAGATTGGCAGACATGAAAGATCCATTAGAAGACGAAAATGAGCAAAAGGAAGCAAAAAATATTGAGGAAGAAAACAATGATGAAACTTTAGAGAAGGAAGAGTTTGGATTACATGACATTGTTGATTAAATTTAAGTTATGCTTGGAATCAAGCTCATTTTTTGTAACTATTAAGTAGTTATACTTGCAATGTTTTGACTTTGACATTTTATGAGAAGAATATACACTCAATTAAGATTGTTATGCGTTGAATATTTGCAATATGTGATTTTTGCATTAATTTTTAAGTTAACCATTATTTTTTGAAAAAAAAAAAGTGATTATTATTATTTTTTGATATGAAATTCATTAAAAAACAACAACAACAACTATTATTTAACTATTTTTAGTTAAAATTTTCATATAAAAATTGTGATTTTCGCATGTCAATTGTAGCAAAAAATTATCAAAACGTGTAGTTTTTTAATTATATTTATGTTAAAAATGGCTATTTTTTATGTCAATTGTTAGAAAATATTGTTTTTTTAGAAACAATTATTTCTTGTGGATTGAAAAATTAATTAACAATGTACAAATATGTAGAATATTGAAAATTCAAAATATCAACCTTCTTTTTTAAATATGCGAAACAATAAAAACCTCACTACAAAAAAAAAAAAAATTAAAAAAAAAAAAAAAAAAAAATAATAATATGAAGAAAAAGACCACTTCAAAAATTATTAAGTTTACAAAATAATTATTTACATTTCATACATTAAAAAAAAAAAAAAACCTTTTAAAAAAAGAGTCTGGTGCAGAATTACCACGTTTTAAAATCAGCATAAAAAACACTACCATTATAAAATGCAATGTACATAAAAAAATTTATAGTGCCAAAAACTAAGCTTTAAAAACACGTGTGTTCTGCATAACCCATTTTCGAAATCGGGTCACTTTTTTGCTATCTCTACAAAACGGGTAACAGTATGGGTTCCCGTTTCAAAGTTTACATTGTTCAATATATAAAAGAAAAAATCAAGAACTGCAAAACACATGTTAAATAAGCGTTTGTTACATAGTGTCCCAGAATTCAGGCATATATAATTTTTCATATACAACATTAGCTCAGAATCCTTTACATAATTGATAAACATTATCAGAGTACGTAGAAAATTTAGCAAAATACTATTACTTAAAATCTAACGGTCAAGGCATTTGTTCCAATGGAGTCTGGAATTGATCTCCTGTGGAAGGTAATATCTAATAGTCATCTACAAGGGAATATAAGAAGTTTCATTCATGAATTATGTTATTCCATGATAATGTATTGAGAAAATTCAATGACTAAATACTCTGAACAAAAAAACAAATGTTCCAAGCTATTAAAACACTTATGTGATAGCCCCAACCATGGTTCTCTTGTAAAATGCTTTGTAAACATTTTTACAAAAATAAAATTTAAGGGGGGACTGAGTCAAGGGACACAAATTCCAAAGCTGAGAGGAGGTTGCTTGCTTGGGATGTCAATGGGTTTCTTGTGCAGAAATATATACTATGTTGGGACAACAATTAAATGGTTGGTTGGTGAGCCTTAATGGACTGGTCAGGAAATTAATTTGGGTTGCAAGGAAGTATGCAGGCCATGTTGCCTTGAGAAACACTTACAAGGAAAGGAGAACTAAATTAATGAAGTTGGTTATGCTGGCAGTTGTAACAACCTCGGGTTAAAAGTTCATGTAATAAATTTAATAAAGGAAAAACTAACACCAAGGTCATGGGAAACTTATTCCAAGCTAAATGTTGGGTAAAACATCCTAGTGGGTGTTCATTTGGTTTATTATGGCTAAGGAATTTGGCAAAGGAAATGAAAAAGGCATTGAAAAAGGAAAAGAGGCATTTATTGGCATTTTATTTAGGAAAATAATGGAAAATAGGAGAAAAGGAAGGTGAAAGGTCACAGGTTGCATGTGAGGAGGAAATTGAAGGAAAATTAATGGAAATTGAAGGAAATAGAGGCCTCAATGATAAAAAGGCTTCTAAGGACCAGTTCACAACCTTTTTTTTCATTTCAGTTTTGGAGCTCTCTCTTTATTATCTCTCTCTCATACTCTTGCACACTTAGAGAATTCTTGGAGCACTCTAGCATCGAAGAAAGGAAGGCAAAGGAAGGACAAGAAAACAAAGGGTAGCAAATATCAATCAAGGAAGGGTTGGATCAAGCAACTACAACAAGATTACTTTATAGGTATCAAGATTCATGTATGATTTCCTTACTAGTTTGGACATGCATGGTACATGCATGTGTGTATTCGGTTCTCTTGTTGTCATTGGCATGGTGATCTATTGTTGAATGTTAGTTTTGTTGTGCTAATTTCAATTTCAAATTTAAAAACAATTGCTTATCATTTGCTTCATGTGCATAGGTTTCCTTTATGGTGTTTATGAATGAACATGTAAACTTATGTCAAGTTTTTTGTCAAATTCATGAGAAAAATAAAATAAAAGTAAAGTGTTGAACATCAAAAATCAAATGTACAACAAACCATCAAAATGAACACTTAACACAATGTTTTTATGAAGGAGTTCACCCCTCCTAGGCTAAATCTCCTTAGTCCAGCTTCCATGGCTTGGACCTCTATAATAGATCAATAATGGAAAAAGTGTTGTTTATAATGCTCTACTGCTCCTAAAACCTACTTCAATGTGCTCAAAAAATCAAAATCAACTAGGAACACCTTTTCTGATCCCAATTTGGTCGATTTTTGCAAAAGTTATGGCAAACACTGTTTCTCCTAGTAAAACTCCTCTAAAACTAGAGGAACTCCAGTTAATGTCAATTTTGGAGGAACATCCAACTTCTCCGCTAAAATAAACTGCAGTTAATTAAATGTAAGCGCAGTTTAATTAAATGTTAAACCTGGATTAACGCATTTTGTTAAGTCCTTATACTACTAGTGTAACCCCTTATTGTTATTAGTACAACCCCCTTATTATATCGTTATGCCCATGTAGTCCTCATATTGTTATTATTGTGTCCCATAGAAGCCCACTATTGTTATTATTGTGCCCTTAGATTATTATTGTTATGTCGGCTCTGATTATATTATGACCCCTTAGACTCCTATATATAGAAAGGAGGTCTTGGAATTTGTATCATCCAAGAATTGTTCGTTTGTGTAATGTAAATGAGGTTTCCCCCTCGAAGAGGCTGAATTCTAAGGCGTTGATCTTTCTTTTCTATCCTTTTGTGAGCAAGTTTCATAACATTTGGTATCAGAGCTTTGGATTCTAGGGTTTTGCTGCTCCAAATAGGTCATCACGAAATTTTCGCTATAACTTTTTTTTTTTTTTTTCGCGATGTTTCAGAAGCGAAAAGAAAAAAAAAAAAAAAACCCCATTTGAGAAGAAATCGCACTAAACCTTGGGTCCAAATTTCAGAGCTTTTATCACTACATTTTTAGAGATATGATCTGAAGAAGTTAGGGTTTTTGCAAGCTCCATAATTTCATCTAAAACAGGTCATCGTGGAATTTTTGCTATAACGTTTTCGCTACGAAGTTTCAGAAGCTAAAAAAAAAACCAATTTGAGAAGCAATCAGTCTAAACCTTGGGTCTGAATTTCAGATCTTGGTTCGCTATATTTTTGGACATATGATCTGAGGAAGTTAGGGTTTGTGTAGACTCCCAAATTACATCCTAAACAGGTGACCTTGGTAAAATCGTCATAACTTTCTCTCTGAACATCAGATTGAAATTTCTTAACATGTTGCAGAAAGAGGACGGATTGCATTTTGTTTGGGTATAATTTTTAGAACCTAAGGTTGAAACAATGACATGTGGTACGTCGTACAAGTTCACTCTAGTGAACTAGTCTATAATTAGGTCATCGCGGGAGATTGGGAATAAATATTTCTTCGCGAATCCAATTATGATCAGACTTACGGAGTTATAAAGAGGACTCATAGGGCTATTACAAGCTAAAACTTCAGAAATTCAAGATCTAAAATTGCAGAGTTACAGTCATTGCAAGATCGAGCTCCTAAAATCAAGAAAAAACGAGATGAAGAAGTTTGATGGCAAGGATCCAGTAAATTGGATACTACAAATGGAGAAATATTTTGATCTACATGGTGTACCACTATTAAAAAAGGTACGTATTGCATCTAATTATTTAGAACAGGATCAAGTTTTATGGTATAAATGGTTTTGTTCTCGTAAACCACTTGTTACGTGGTCAATTTTCACTGAGGAAATGATAGCACATTATGAGGATACAAAGACAAACACCTCCTTTAGCCAATTGATAAATCTCAAACAAAAGTGTTCAATAGCAGAGCACATTGAGGAATCTCAAAAATTGAATATAAGGGAAAATGAGGATTGATGTCTCCTGTTAGTGTCAGTCTTTTCATACTGCCATCAGTGATCAAAATCTGCTCTTTTGCATTTGCATAATAGGAGTCCCATACTGTAAATTGTTCATCACTCCATTAGGTCATGGATCCACTGATGGTTGTGTTCACTTCAGTTTTCCCTCATGAAATATACTTGCTGATCCTCTTCCATATAGTTTTCAGTCATGGTTCATACTTACTCTGCAGTTCATTTCATTAGGTCTTAGGGTTTGGTCTCATTAGGTTTTAGGGTTCCACCAAAGTCAAAATTTGATGATTAAATGCCAATAATGATCAACAAAGACATGAGGATGCTAAATAAACTCAAGCATGGTAGCTTGAAAGTCATAAGTTATTCTTTTAAAAGCCTAATGTAATTTTCACCTCAAAACATGTTTTGAGGTGAAAACAGAGTATTTAGTTTTCATTTATTTTTCTTATGTAATTTTATGTCTCTATATGTAATATTGATTCCCAACTGCTCCTAAGCATCTATTCCTACTACCTAGCAACCGCCACTACAAAAAATCAAGTTAGCATGAGCACTAATCCACCTGCAAAAGAAAAAGAGAACAAGCATTAAAAACAAAGTTATCAAAAAGACAAAGAACATTTGAAAAGTGGGTTTTCAAAAAGTGAAAATCAAATTGGTACCCATATATAAACCCTCTCATTCTATTAGTACATCATTATGTTTATCTCACAAGACAAAGGGCTCAAAGGAGAGAAGAAAGGAAAAATTTCAAGTGATTTTGAACAAAATAGAGGCGACGTTGCACGTTCGCAACCGACGCTACGTTTCTGGAGAAATCTTCCCAGCGTTGTGCATAGGGAAGGAGGCGTTGCATGTAGGGCAGTGCGCTATGCGTAGCGAAGGAGGCGTTGCATGTAGGGCAGTGCGCTGCGCGTAGGGAGAATTTTACCAGTGCAAAAATACAAGGGTGCTGTGCGTAGGAGCAGGCGCTGCACTTCTGGTCGAGTGCGCTGCGCATAGGGCAGTGAGCCACCAAATCACTTCAAACTTCAAAATTCCACCAAGTTTCTTGCAAATTCCTCCTCTACAAGTAAGTGGCCCTACTTCACTTGATGTTTAGCTTGCACATTTAATGTTTTAGACATCTCTTTCACTCTTAATATGAAACCCTAGTTTTCCACTACAAACCCTAACTAGCTTCTTTTTCCCATTACCTATCATTATAACTAAAACCATTTTTACATCATTTCCTTTCCCCTAATCTATATTCCCTCATCTATCCATCATTCTCAAAACCCTCTCCCTCACTCTCATGATTCATGCTTTACCCATAAGTGTATGAATCCATCCTAAACACATCCCTATAAACCCTAAAGCATCCCACTCATTCCCATCTTCATTGTCTAAGATTGTGCGACTAAAAATCTGGTTAACATGGATAGAGGAGATTATGATTATGATGAGGAGAATACAGCAAGTGACAGTTTAGCAGAGAGAAATAGGAAACATAGAAAACCTCATAAGGGAGGCAAGATCACAAGAGAAGAGCCAACTAACCTAAGAGAACTACAAGCCTCTCCATTGGCAGCTTCATGTTTTAGACACCTTGAATGTTATGAATTTTGTGAACTAGTGGAGAGAGTCCAATTTCACCATGAACTGGCTAGACTTTTTGTAGCCCACCTGCACAACAACGAAGTGACTCTTGCTGGGGTGACTTTCACACTGTCACCATCAATCATTTTAGAGGCCACTAGGATTCCTAATGTTGGTGACAAATGGTATAAGGCTCAGGACCTTGATGAGAATTATTATGAGCCTTACATTAAACCTCAGCACAGAAGTCAGGTGAAGAGGCTTTTCCCTTTCAAATTTCTAGAGAACAAGTATGTCCCCTTGATGAGGATCATCATCAAATATTTCACTTGTGAGGGTAGATTTTCTAGGTTGTACACTTAGCACATCAGGCTCCTCATGCACTTTGCAAGGGTAAAAATGTTGAACCCCCCATACTTTTTGTTTAGAAACATTGATAAGATGGCTTACCTTGTGCAGAAAAAGCCATACCCTCAGCAGATGAACAACATCTATCACTACTCCTTGATCAAAATTATTGTTCTTCATCATCTCAGTCTCCTTAACATCCCTTGGGAGACTCTCATTGCTCATGACATGTTTAGGGGACCCCAAATTCCTCCATCCATGGTTCAAGAAACAAGTGGGCCTTCTAGTCATGTGGAAACAGGAGAAGAAACCAAGGAGACAAAAATTTCTGAGGTGACAGTATACTTGACATATCAAAGAGGTACAAGGAAATTGTTTGTAGCTGCTAGGTAAGTGTTTGATCCACAGGATGTGGAAGGGACCTTGCCTTCTTCATCAACCCATAGGCAAATGCTATCTCCACAAGATGTGGAAGGGGCTTTGCCTTCTTCATCGACACAGCAGGTACAGGTAGAATGGCTGAACAAACAAAAGGAAAAGGTGCAGGAAGAAGACTTGGATGATGAGCAAGAAAGAGAGTTTGAGTTGGAAGAACATGATGAGCCTGAGCAACTTGACACTGAGATTATTGATTTAGAAGCTCAGTAGAGGGAAACTATCAAAGACATCATCATTCGGGAGAATGAAGCTCAGATACAAGCCTTGATGGAAAACCTAGAGAGAGCCAAGTTTTTCATCACATACTTGGAGCAGGAGAACAAACAATTGAGTGACAAACAAGTCCTCATGGAGCTAGAAGTACTAAAAGCAAAGAGGCAAAGTGACAAAGAGGCTTATGTCACTTTGACTCCTATCGAGCAAGAAATTGAAAAGGATAGGGAGATTTGGCTTGAAAGAGTCAATCTACATCTTGCGGAGCTGATTATGAAGGCCAACAGGGACAACAAGATGCTTAGACACATGGCATATCACTACATGATCTAGAATAAGATTTGCAATATGAGAATCAAAAAGATGAAGGCTAGGTTAAGGAGGGCTCTAGAAGGAAAAAAGGAGGAGGATAGACTTAAGATGTTGGCTGAAGCCTCCTTGGCTAATCAAAGCACTTTATGGTGGTGCTTCATACCAATTTTGGGCACTTTTTAAGAAAATTTTGTCATTTTTGAATTTTTGAAATTCAATACACAGAAAAACTGCCTAGAAGTGCAGCACCATCAGTGCTGCGCTTTTTCTAGGGGAACCCAATGGACAAATGGCTTGCATTTTTGGATTCAAGGCATCAAGGACATGCAGTCTAGAAATTTTCAAAATTTTTGGAGCAAACCTAGTCCACCAGAAGGTCCAAAAACACTCCAAAATTGACCTTTCTACCAGTTTTTTGACACATAGAAGCAGCCTTAGAAGAATCAACCTTTGAGGGGTCAAATTAGATCTAAATGAAAAAATTATAAGTGTTCTAGAAAGTAGACTTGAATACCTTTCCAATGAGCTATCCTGGGCTCAATTTGGATGATGGTAATGCCTCCAAAAGTGGCCTGGAAGTCGCACTGTGCGTAGGACCAGTGGCGTTGTGCGTAGGGAAATTTGGCTCAGGATGCCTATTTTACCAATTTTTGACTATTTTCATGATTTCTCTCTCATGGTGGGTGATTTACTGATGTAATTAATGTCATGGATTGTAAATATGATGGTAAAACACTTGTATATGGTAGATTCATTATATTAAAAGTGGTTTTGAGGGTAATGAATGAGTTTCCCCTCTTTTAGAGGCAAGTGGTTGGATTGCCTAGATTCCAGTTCCTTGATTAGAAATGGTTGAAACAGTTCCTCTTCTCATGGTTTCAACCCTTGATGGTTAGGATGAGTGATTTGGATGTCTATATCATGTATTCTGTTTGTCATTTGCAAGGGTTGGACTCAGCTGGATGCTCAGGACTTGATTGTATTTCTCTGGTAAGTAGTTTTGGTAGACCATTAATAAGAATTGCAGCTATTTTTATGGGATCCCTGTGGTATGGGGTTATAGCATATTTTTTCCTTATGCGATCATCTGTTTACTTGTTTTATGTATGCTCTCAATCATATGAATGCTTCTAGTTGAATGTTTTCAAGAAAGATAGGTAGAATCCATTGTATTTAATGCTCTGCCTTAGGAAAACACTCAATACTTCAAGTTTTTTCTATTGTTTAAGAAGGATCCATGATCTCCACATGCCCTCCTTAGCTTCTCACCAGTCAAACACTTCATTTCATCAAGCTTAAGAATGCTATAACCTATGCCTACCTTTCCCCATAGAACACACTGCAATTCTAACCTAATTCCCTAGACCTAAACTACCCAACTCCTCGTGATCCAGCAAAACATCAACAAAACCCCATCAAAACTCTCATGCTACTATACCTAGCCTAAAATCCTTACCTAATCCAGTCATCTCGACTGAGATTCTAAAGGAGAGAGCCCTCTCCCGGCCTCGTAGGGCTAGCTACAAGGATAAGCTTGGTTTGTGGTTATCCTGGAAGTTGCCTCCCTTCATCCTGAGGTAAATCTAGGTGATAACATAGTGGCGACCATACTGGGGAGCGTAGTTTTATGTTCCTTAGAAAAATGTATCAAGTTCATATCTAGATCTGATTGTTGATAGTGGACGATCAGACACGGGAAGGCTGAAATCATTCACCTCACGACTCTAAATCAGTTCCGAGACAGATCCAAGGACTCCACTGGAGGATGAACCTGACCAGCAGAAACATGAAAGGACAGTATGGAAAGATCAGGTATTCAAGTTGGAATTTCGTCCAAGACATTATGTTCTTTGTTATAAATTATTTCTTCTCTTTTCCCGAGAATGTCAAGAAGGCTTTACAAAGTATATTGTATTCGAGAAAAGATCATATATTTTCATTTGATTCTTTCCCTTTGAAGATTGTGAATACAAAATGTTCACATGCCTTTGATCTTGATCAAGGCCCTTCTTCTGAATCTTATGATGACCATCTTCAAACTGATGAGCCTCAAGAGACCAAGACTGATTCTACACCTTCTATACATATTCCTATATCTTGTAAAATTCCAAATTGATACAAACCACTCATCTTACCTCCTATATCCCATGCTTTCCCTAAAAATCATTACCTATATCTACCAAGATTTGATGGTGACTATGACAACATCACTGCTCAGAGACATGTACTAAATTTTGAGTCTTTTCTTGACCTTTTTGAAGTTGATGAAGAGGATGTCAGTATTAGGCTTTCTGGTCTTTCTTTGCAAGGCAAAGTCAAGAGTTGGTTCAAAATCCTGCCTGATGCGAGCATCTCAGACTTCCAGCAGTTCATCAAAATTTTCCTCGACAAGTGGGTGGTCAGACAGAACCCTTTCTTGATTCTAGAAGCGTATAACCAACTAAAAAGATAGCCAGGGGAGACAGTACAATAGTTTTCTACCAGGTTTAACCAAGTCTATTTTTCAATGCCGGTTAATATAAGACCTCCTCCTAGATCCACTCTTTTACACTACCCAGAAGCCTTTGATCCGGAAATGGAGTTTCAGCTGAGGGAAAGGAACCTTGCAACACTTGAAGAGATGAAAATAATGCAGTAAATGTAGAGGCTAATTTGTTGATCAGAAGGAAAAAGTTGAAGGAAGAAGAGATGAAGAACATAGATCCAGAGGAATCGACATCTTTAGAGGTAAAGCTCGACATTTTGGTAAGTGCAGTGGAAGAGATGATGCAAAAAATCACCACAATGAATGAATATGATGTTCAAGACCATGGCTCACTGATTGAAGAAAAGCATTTTCTTCCTTATCCTAGTTGTCATAGACCTTATAATGATTGTTTTATAGATCACCTTGCAGAAGAGAGATCTGTTGATCTGACATGTATGCATGATGATGTGTTTTATACTAATGATTTCCCTAAGTTTGATCAGTATGATGATGATTATGTTCTCCAAACAGAAGCTAGTCTTGCAGAAAAATCAACAGCTGGTTTGTGGAAGGAGGAAATTCACTTTCAGCAGTTGGAATAAAGTGATCAGTCGTTGCATATCAACTATGGAAGTGAGGAGGAAAGTGCATAAAATTTTGAAGTAAGTGAAGGATCTTTGCCTTTTTGTTTTACTTCGTTTCAGATCATCAGAGACAACTGTCGTGTAATCATAAATGAACCGTCGATAAGTTTTGATCTGGACCATCTAGAGGGCAATGAAATCCTTGTTCAAGACTTCTCATATCTAGATTTGCAACCCCCAAATGCCATTGATTGTCAAGTTACATATGAAGACTTGGAAGCTGGAACATATGATCAAATGACGCGAGATGATTCCATACCATTATGTTTTGAATCATTTCAGTTTTTGAAGGGAATTTTGCATAGTATATCTTCAAATGAGCAGCTTGTAGAAAATCATGCAATCTCATTGGAAACAATAGAAAATGGGTTGCAACAGTCTTTTCAAGTTTTTCACGATCCAATAGCTGATGTGTTGGATGATGTCTGCAGTCAAAGTCCTTCTCCATTAGCTAGCTATGAGCTTAAAAAAGGTATTGATACAAACTTGATCCAGCAGCTGGTTTCTTTGTCATTTTCAGCAAGAGTCTCGTCACAAAACTCAGATGAAAGTTTGCATTCATGGTATGAGGAGAAGCAAAGTAATCCATTGGATGAGCTAAGTCCCAGTGCACATAAATTTCAAGATCCTTATGCAGTATTTTTGGAGTCAGATAGAGAATCCATATTATTCAATCTGAGAAAATTTAGATCTGTTTACAAGTTTTCATGGGAATTGCATTTCAGTAGTTCTCTCTTCTTTCTCATAAACAAGCACTTGCAGAGAATTCAAACAGCAGCCAGAATGCTTACTTGGTTGCATTGGTTGTTTCATTTCACTTGATCAGGTGATGAATGGAACAGTTAGAGTAGGTTTTATTGAATAAGCTCCATTTTGAGCATATTTTCCAGTTTGTCAATTATGTTTTAGTATCGAGTCAATTTTTAGTTGAGTAAGATTCAGTTTGTATATTTGATTCATCAGTATTCAATCATGTAGTTCAGATTGAGTGTTTTGACCCCATTGCCCAATGGATAAGGCTACTAGGTCTACGGTGTTCTTGGCACCTCCAAGGAGCTACCATCCCCATTGGAGCCAATGTTAGTGTCAGTTTTGTCATACTGCCATCAGTGATCAAAATCTGCTCTTTTGCATTTGCATAATAGGAGTCCCATACTATAAATTGTTCATCACTCCACTGGGTCATGGATCCACTGATGGTTGTGTTCACTTCAGTTTTCGCTCATGAAATATACTTGATGATCCTCTTCCATATAGCTTTCAGTCATGGTTCATACATACTCTGTAGTTCATTTCATTGGGTCTTAGGGTTTGGTCTCATTAGGTTTTAAGATTCCACCAAAGTCAAAATTTGATGATTAAATGCCAATAATGATCAGCAAAGAGATGAGGATGCTAAATAAACTCAAGCATGGTAGCTTGAAAGTCATAAGTTATTCTTTTAAAAGCATAATGTAATTTTCACCTCAAAACATGTTTTGAGGTGAAAACAGAGTATTTAGTTTTCATTTATTTTTCCTATGTAATTTTATGTCTCTATATGTAATATTGATTCCCAGCTGCTCCTAAGCATCTATTCCTGCTGCCTAGCAATCGGCACTGCAAAAAATCAAGTTAGCATGAGCACTAATCCACCTACAAAAGCAAAAGAGAACAAGCATTAAAAACAGAGTTATCAAAAAGACAAAGAACATTTGAAAAGTGGATTTTCAAAAAGTGAAAATCAAATTGGTACCCATATATAAACCCTCTCATTCTATTATTACATCATTATGTTTATCTTGCAAGCCAAAGACCTCAAAGGAGAGAAGAAAGGAAAAATTTCAAGTGATTTTGAACAAAAGAGAGGTGGCGCTGCGTTTCTGGAGAAATCTGCCCGCCGTTGTGCGTAGGGAAGGAGGCACTGCATGTAGGACAGTGCGCTGCGCGTAGGGAGAAATTCGCCAGTGCAAAAATACAAGTGCGCTGCGCGTAGGAGCAGGAACTGCACTTCTGGATGAGTGCGTTGCGCGTAGGGTAGTGAGCCACCAAATCACTTCAAATTTCAAAATTCCACCAAATTTCTTGCAAATTCCTCCTCTACAAGTAAGTGACCCTACTTCACTTGATGTTTAGCTTGCACATTTAATGTTTTAGACATCTCCTTCACTCTTAATATCAAACCCTAGTTTTCCACTACAAACCCTAACTAGCTCTTTTTTCCCATTACCTATTATTATAACTAAAACCCTTTTTACATCATTTCCTTTCCCCTAATCTATATTCCCTCATCTATCCATCATTCTCAAAACCCTCTCCCTCACTCTCATGATTCATGCTGTCATGCGGAAAGAGTCAATTTTGCGGACAAAACCGACCTCCCTAAAAGCTAAGGCTTTCTAGTGACAAACAAGACAAATAAACACTACCTTTCTCTAAATATGCATTTAGAATACAAGTAATCAGGTGATTATAACATACCTTTAGTCCAACGCTTTGTAGTAGTCCAGCCTCGCCGATCCGGATGAGCTCCTCCTTCTCTTCGAAACCTGCATTCACTAACAAGCCAAAAGATTAAATAGCACCTGAATAACTTATAAAATAACACATATTCATCATACAGACCAAGGAGTATATGAAACAAATCATGAATAACAATCTGTTGAGAAAAATGAGTTTATTTGCATTAAGTGGAAACAAAAGAAACCATTACAACCTGAGCCTTGGTGTTGTGCAGGTCCCTCCTAGGGTCCAGCAAGGGTTTTCCTTTACTTTGATCAGCTCACCCACTTCCAAATAAGGCTAGGAAAGGATGGGAATCTCTCCTCTCAAGCTCTATAAGGGAGTCCTAATTCCAGCAGCATCTACCCTTAGGAATGTTCAGCTTTCAACCTCCCTCCTTCTGGCCCAATGCCTGTATTTATAGTGCTCTAGAGGAAGTTAATCAGGTCCACCATCGATGGGATAAGCCCCTCTTTGGATGGGATAGCTCCCCTCTTGATGGGATAAGTTCCTCTTTCATAGGGATACATGAACCATCTGGAGGCGCTCAATACACGTCAAACAAGCTTCTAGAATACTCTAGAAATGACCACAAGTAACTTTTTTGAAGTGAAACTTGCGCCTTTTGACCTTTACAGGAGTACGCACCCACCCCTTTACAGACAGAGCGTACAAGTACGCAGGTATTGTGAACTTGAGGTGTGTACACGCAGGTAAGGCTAAGAGAAACTGTGTACCCAGAGATATATAGATTTTTAAAGACTTTCTCTCTTTCTTGGAGTTTGACATGAAGAGAAGAGGTATGAGACTTGCCAAGGAGGATAGTATGACAGTTGATAGAGCCATACTAACTGTAAATAGTCATGGTGACAAATTTTAGTGTAACAGATTGCCCCCTAAAGTGCGAAGCCTGTAGTAGATTAGGGTTTCATATCATCTAGGAAGGGTGAAGTACTTTATCATTTCAAGGATTATCTTGTGGAGAGCCCAGTCGGAACCTGCAAATATTCAACACAAAATACATATATAAGATCATATCATCGCTGAGGTAGGCATTCCCATACTCAGATTGAAAACTTTAACTAACAAATTAACTACTGCTCTGATATAGGAATGATTTCGCAGTACATCATAATCATAGACTTGTGTACACACAGTATGGACGCAGCCATCTGTTTATAGTTGGTCTACTATACAATGAATACAAAACTCCTCGCAGCCTGGATGGTGGAAACTAGATCCAGGGTCTTCATTTCTACTTCCCGAAAAGGTATGATTCTATCCATGCGAATAAATGAGTTGATGTCAAACATGGTAGAAACCACTTGATTACCAGTCGATGATGTAAACTGTTAACAAGTGTGAGAGAGACCACCAGTGATGTCAATGGTTCTCAAAGTACCCAGTACAATCCATGAGATGTGAATGAATGAGTTGATGTCGAACATTTCACGGAATCCTTCGATCGAAAGTCAATGATGTAAACCGTCGTCAAAGGCGAGAAACCTGCCATTGATGCATGCAGATTTCAAGGTACTGACGGTTTCTAGGTCATCTTTCTAGATAATGTGCTGATGTCGATAGAAAGCGACCCGTTGCAGCCAAGCCCACAACACGAAATCATAGATCAAGTTGAAGAAATGTAGCTGTAAGGACTGACTCAGGGATGGTCGAGATGGATGATGGGTATTTTGCAGATGAATGGTTTATTTGCAGTGACCTCTTGAACACATAACGACACAACAGATGGCTTGGTGACATTTGACCCAAAATTAATACCCGGCTGAAGACTTTCAATGTGGTTTGATCAACTGTGAGGCAAAGGATTTCCCAACCCAGGTGAATGAAAAGTGTCGTGTTCAAGAGTGGTGATAAGGCTTCTTCTGAGACAAAGGATAACAAATAGGCTTATTTTTCTCTCTTTTCCCCCACCATTTTTGGCAAGTACCTCTTTATTTTTTACAAGCTTGAGGAGGATAACATATGCTTGATTATAAGTTCATCCTTCGGATGAGTCCAACTTAGTTTTGATTCGAACCCTAAGAAGGAGTGGTCTGTTCTTGTTTGTAATCGAACAGGTCCTTTACTGTGAAATTTTAACGAGTCCAGTATAGGAGAAACTCGGCGTTTTTCAATTTTAGAGAGTCTGAAAAAACTTAAGAAGACTCCAGGGTTGAACTTTTTCGTAAATTTGTGTCTCCCAAGCCCGAAAAAGTATAAAATAATACTTGAGAGAACCGCTTGATCTTGCGACCAAGGAGTACTTTCATGATTAGTGTCTTTGACCTGAAAAGTAAAAAGCGATCAAGGACACGTCGTTTTATTTCCAGTATCGAATTTGAAACGACAAAAATTCGACAATCTTTTCCTGTTTTTACGGTCAGAAAATGGCTATAAGGGGACTGTCTTTTAATTCCGTTTTAACGAGTGTAAAAGAAATGCTCAGCAATTTTTTCATGTTTTAGGAGTCAGAAAAGGGCTTAAAAGATGACTATGATGTTTTTGTTTGTGAAAAATGACAATTTTCCCTGAAAATCCTTTTATCCTGCACAAAAACCAACACATTACTCATACCTGTTTAAAGATAGATAAAAATACTTTGAAAAATACCTTTTCACGGTGGAAAATAAACAAATTTGACATTTATTTACTCAAAAAACCTATAAAAAGAGCTTTTACCATTTTACTGTTGAGGAGAGAAAAATGGCTTTTGGCAAGAAACTTCCCGTGGAGATTGCGGAGAATCCGACCGTTGAAACCGAACGTCGTCTCATCAGGTATTCTACAACATCCTCCTCTTCATTTCCATCCATTTAGAATTTGTTTTTAAGCTTTAGTTTCATTTTTTGGAGGCCTTGGGGTTTTAAGGTCCGCTTTTCGGGGTACGCAGGTGCCCCATGGGTGACCTGCGTACCCCGACATTTTCTCAGTTGGGAAAATGCCGGGCGTACGCAGCTTGCCTTAAGAGAACCTACGTACATACGCCTTGTCTCTAAAGGCGGGCTGCGTACACCGCGGAAAGGATTTTGAAACTCCCATTTCTCCAAAATGAACCAAAAACTTTCAATTTTATGGACTCTAACAGATGTTTTATGGTGTGTAGATTGCCCACCATGCTTGATTGGCGCAAGAGAGAACACGAAGATGTTGATTTGGCCGCGATTAATCACCAACCTTCCATTGATGCTTTGAAGGCATGCGGTTTTTACAAATACTGGGCCATACCTGGCATGAGGGCCCAGGTGCGCTTTCTAGAGTGGCTGGTTGAAAGGTGGAACGTTCAGGATCAGTGCTTTTACATTGGAGGGCACCAGCTCGAGATAGAGCCCTCAGATATTTACTTTCTCACTGGTTTGCCCAAGAGGGGCGAACAATTGACTCTGTCCGGGACTAGGCCGGGTGGCCAGTCCATTGCTAGTCTCCGACTAGAGTGGTGTAATAATCAAAACCAGGATAAGGGGATAGAAATCAAAAAGATATCCCAACCTGAACTTATCGTAATTTCCTTTACAGTTACCAGACTTTGCGGGGCTGCCGCTTTGCACATTGCCAGTGGATCCCAGATGCGGATGGCGATTGATTGCTATCGGGGCACCATTTTCAACTGGTGCGATGCTGTGTTGGCCAACTTAAAGGGCCAACTGACTAGGACCAAAAACGGACAGCTGAAGACTTTTGGTTACGGGCCTTTAGTTGTGAGTTTTTCCCTAGAGAGGGTTCCGATGTTGATCCCACAGCAGCTCACTGTTGAGGTTAGGCCTCCCCGAGAGCCTAAGTTGATGCGATGGGTTGCGGTGATGGCCCGTCATCCTGACGAGGGCACGAAGGTTGTCCGATTTAGACCGGAGTATTTTCACTGGTTAGAGAACCAGGTCTTCTCGATACAGGATTTTCCTTATGCCGGAGTTGATTTTCGTGGAGATCCGAACATGATTCTTCCACCGGGAGAACAGTGGGATGACACAGGTACTTCATTTTTCACAAGTTTTAAATTATCTATTTTTTTTGTTTTTATATCGTCTCAAAACTGACAGTGACAATTTTCAAAATGCAGATGTAGGCCCACAGCGTCCAGCCAATCTCCGGCCTTTTGAGAGGAGAGTACCAGTTGCACTAGCACCGGCCCCACAGGATGTGGCCGCAGGGACCTTAGCTGAGTTGGAACAAGACCTAGAGCGTCTTACGGCAGACATACCAAAGACGACTATAGATGATATTCCTATCAGACTTCAGCGCTATGTGGTCGCAGTCCCAGGACCTTTTAGGAGGTTCTTGTGTAGGGTAGCCCGTGCAGTGGTGTCGTATAGAGAGCACCACCAGTGATTGGATGGTCACTTTTGTAGACACATGTGACATTTTGGTTTTTTGTACTTATCATTTTTGCCGATCATAAGGTGTTTTTCAACCTATGATCGAAGACGATGTATTTTTTAACACACTCTTATCTATATATATCATTATTACCGGCTTATCTTGTTAAACATGTGTGATGAAATGTTTTTAAATTTACATGTATGATTATCGCAAATGTCTATCTAACATTCGAGAAGCAATTGCATCTGCTAATGTATTTAAAGACCTTGGAATATGCTGATATTCAATGTAATCAAATTCACGTTCCAAGAGACGCACTCTCAAAAATAACCTTAATAACACTGGATTTCTAATGGCATACACTCTATTAAGCTGTAATACAACGAGTTCAGAATCTAACCTCACTATCAAACTCCGAATCCCAAACGAAATAGATTCAGACAATAATTCAATCACTGCACTGTATTCTGCAATGTTGTTTGTTGTTTGACCGAGGCTCACCCCATGCATAGAAACTAACTCGTCAGAGGGCGAATAGATAACCCAAGCTGCGGAAGAGACATTCTGTGTACTACGACAAGCACCATCAGCGAATCCAATGTACGTTTGGAGAGGCATCGACATCTGCAATATCAAGAGTAAAACCAAGATAAGCTAGAATAACGACGAAAAACACACTTTCTAAGCTAAGCACACTGTCTATACTAACAAACACACTAGCTAGAAAGAAAAAACTAACCTAACTAAAATCTCCATACCCATCATTTAAGCATAATACCTCTTTAGGTAAAGTCCATTTCTGGGTTTACCCAAAGATTCCCCGTCAAAATCTACCAGCTCATAGGCCCCTTTTGCTAGCTTACGCTTGACAATGTAGGGCCCATGCCACATAGGAACGAATTTTCCAGCACCTAATTTATCGTTAGCTTGATCATATAATAGCACTAGGTCTCCTTCCGAAAAATTTCGAGGAGTCACATTTCGATCATACTGAGCTTTCATACGTTTTGCATGAGTCTCGATTGCCAATGCAGCGTCACGTCGAGTCTCATCTAATTGAGCTAAGTATAATAAACGCTTCTCCTCTTCGGAAGTAGCTGGAAGTAATTCGACAGCCATTTTAAGTGACGGGATTTCGCATTCAATGGGCAGCACAGCTTCCAAACCATAAACTAGTTGGAAAGGAGTGAACCCTGTTGATGTTTTCACTGAGGTTTGGTACGCCCAAAGCGCGGAAAATAACATGTTGTGCCAATTTGACTGATGAATACCGATGATTCGTCGGATCATGATAACTAAAACTTTGTTGATGGATTCAACCAGACCATTGGCTTGTGGATAATAAGGAGTTGAGCTATCGTGACGCAAACCAAGCTGGCCTGTAAGTTCTGTCATCATAACGTTTCGAAAATGGCGCCCATGGTCAGTGATTATCGCTTGTGGGACACCAAACCTAGCAATAATGTGATTGAATACGAAAATTACAGCTGTCTTGCCGTCTGCCTCGAATGTAGGCATCGCCTCGGCCCACTTAGTAAAATAATCAACCGCAAGGATGATATACGCATGCCCCCCGGCCGAGTGAGGGTTACATGTAATAAAATCGATACCCCATTTAGCAAAAGGACCAACGGCAATTATAGGGTGGAGAGGAGTAGGTGGTGCGAGCATCTTACGATCAAACACTTGACAGTTGTGGCATTTCCGGACCGCAATAATACAGTCTTTAAACAAGGACGGCCAGAAGTAGCCAGCGCGCAATATCTTTTGGGCTGTGGCATACCCAGACATATGACCGCCACACGCTCCAGAGTGACAGTCATTCAAAACCATTTCAGCTTCCTCGTGAGTTAAGCAACGACGAAAAACCAAGTCCGCCCCACGGCGATAAAGAGTATCTCCAATAATTTTATACTGTTGGGACTGGAATCGAATTTTCCGACGTTCCGACTTTGAAACTTCGGGCCGAAAGGATTGGGTCTGGAGATAGATGATTATATCCCCATACCACGGATCTAAAGTGCTGATGAGAAACAAAGATTCATCCGCAATGGGTTCCTCTGCCACAATTTCTATGTCAGCACGCGGGAAATCACACATCAACTCTGCAAAAACTAAAGATTTCTTAGACTTAGATTTTTCAAATTCCAAGTCGAACTCTTGCAGGATAACGATCCATTTAGAGTACTTGCCCCCTAGCAATTGTTTAGTCAAAATGTAGATCATAGGGTTGCAATCCGAAATGACTGTAGTTTTACAGAGTAGAATGTAGTGACGAAAACGTTGGACAGCTTGAACGGCTGCCAAGGCCAATTTCTCCACATGTGAATATTTGAGCTCAGTGGGATTTAAGGTCCGACTAAGGTAATAGATCACATGTTCCGTTCTGAATTCATCTTCCTGTACTAAGACCATTCCAATGGTGGAATGAGCGGCGGCGAGGTACAAAAAGTAATCCTGGTTGTAGTTGGGAGGATGCAGCAACGGTGCATGGGTTAACGCGTGCTTGAGTGCATCAAAAGATTTGTGAGCTATCTCATCCCAAGAGAATTGAGCGTTCTGTTTCAACAACCGGGTAAAACCCTTTGTAATCTCGGCGTAGTTAGGAATGAATCGGCGTAAAAAGTTTGCTTTCCCCTGCAAACTTTGGAGTTGGCGAAGACTCGAAGGAGGAAGAAATTTGATGATAGCTTCTACCTTCGAGGGATCGACGCGGATGCCGGCTTTTGAAACTACAAATCCCAGCAATCGTCCCACTTCTATACAGAAGACACATTTGTGTGGGTTCAACCGTATACGATAATGCCTACACCTCATAAAAATTGCTCGTAAATGGACAAGGTGATCAGCTCGATGTAAGGAGTGAGCGGGCAAATCATCGAGATACGGTTTCACAATGTGTTTGATGTCATGAAACGCATAAGACATCGCCCTTTGAAAAATGGCTCCAGCATTCTTAAGTCCAAAAGGTAATTTGCAGTAAGCAAATGTCCCCCATGGACAAATGAAAGCCGTTTTTGGTTGATCAGCAGGTAGAATATTGATTTGATTATAACCGGAAAAACCGTCCATAAAGGAAAATATTTCACTGCCGGCACAATCATCAATTATTTGATCGATATAGGGTGTTGGATAGTTGTCCTTAGGACAAGCACGATTGATATCCCTATAGTCGATACATATTCTTATTGTTCCCTGTTTTTTGTTAACCGGAACAATATTCGATACCCAATCCGTTAGCAGGATCAGATAAATGAAACCTGCTTTCAACAGCTTCTCAACTTCTGCTTTAATCGCAGCCACTTTTCGTGGGTGAATCTGACGCAAACGTTGCCGGACGGGTTTAGCGTCCGGGTAAGTCTTGATCTCATGGACAACAATGGCGGGATCAATTCCTAGCATTTCCTTGTAAGACCAGGCAAACACGTCGCAGAATTCTTGAAATAGGGCCTTGTATGTCTGAATTTCGTCATCTGAACACGAGGCACCTATATGAATGTGTTCAACAATTCCGGGCTTGACTGAAATGTCAATGGGAATAGTGCGAGAAATGTTTCCCAAATTCAGCTCTGAATCAGGATGTTTCATTGGACTCTGAGCTTCTTTGACATATTCAGCTGTAAAGATTGATGAGAAATCGTTTTCAAAACGATCATCCTCAGGTAAAAACGAAGATCTATGATGGAGATCTTCCCATGGTAAATCGTATACGCACAAGACTTCACAAAGTTGTTCGTCAGATGACACAACTTCGGGAAACGTTATTAACTCCGAGGTTGACACGAAAAGGGATTCCTCACGGACCACATTCATTTGGTCGATTTTGGTTGAACTCAGGTCAGTAAAAGACTGCACGGCTTTGTAGGCAATTTCATATGGACTCAAAGGCATTGCGTCACCAAATGAGTCTATCTCAGATTCAGAAGGAACAATCCAAGGATCGTCATAAACAATGGTGTCTGAAGTAATCATATGAATAAATGCAAATGAAGACACGGCGTTGATTGGAGGAAAAGGAAAAGTTCCCAGTAAACCGGCATCTTTAACTAATCCTACGCCAACATCCTTGTAAGGGATAGTCGTTTTACCGACATGCTGGATACTCTCTGAAGAGGCTGGGTCGGATGAAAAGTAAGCCAGCTGGTCTATGGTTACGATCTTGCCATTATGTGGAAACTTTATTACTCTGAAGACCGATGAAACGACTGCTGTCATAGTGTAAGACCAACTTCGACCCAAAAGAAGGTTGTAGTCTAGAGGGGCATCAACCACCTCCACATCTAGACTAACGGTTTTTCCTTCAACCCCTATAGGCAAATCCTGTAGAATGCCAAACGGATGGAACCCACGGCCATCAAAGGCCTTAAGAATTGTCGGGGATTGATTCAGTGAAGGAGAGCCAAGCGATCTCCAGCACTGTATCGACATAATACACGTGGAAGCTCCCTCATCAATTACAGTCCGATGAATAGGCCTGTTTTTGACTATCACTGGGATCTGGAAAGCCATCTGATGAGGCAAACGCGGTGTACTATTTTCTAGATCAAAGATTATTAGGTTCGGGTCCTGAACATCAACAGCTCCTATAGCCGACAAAAGTAATTTTCGCTGTGCTGGGCATGATTGCAGCACTTCCAAAGCCGACATTGCTGAGGGTGAAACAGCTAAATCCTCAACAATGTTGTAATTCTGGGCCGCTCTCGCATGTGGATTGAAAGCAGACCTTCGAAGTACACCCTTGGCGGGCGGTTTGATTACTAAGTCAGGGTTAGGTTTCTCGATCTGTAGTGGATCAGAACCGGGAGCTGAGGTTGATGGATTTGAATGAGAAGATTCTGCTTCTTTCGATCCATCAACAGGACTTTTACTACCATAATCTTGCAATCGAGTCGCAATCCTTACATGAGACATCATCAATATGGGCTCTTCACTGGCACTCGAGGAAGAACCTATCATCTTACTCTCCTGCTTTGGAAATGGATCTTTCAAAACAGCAGGAGTTGGGGAACCCTTGACGATTTTCACAACCTCGGCTCGATGAGGGCAATCTCTTGTAAAATGATCCACTTCACAAATAAGACAAGGATATCGAGGTTTGCGCTTTTCGTCATTGGTTTCCGACTTTTCTGTTTTCTCCTTTGGAGTCTTGTCTGCTTTATTCTTCTTCTTGCCTTTCTTCTTCCCACCGTTTTTTGATTTAGCCGTAGATGACTCTACAGCGTGGATATCAGCGGAAACTTCAGCAGAAGATTCTCCTGTCGGGGAGTCTGGTAAGGTTATAATGGGCGAAGAGTTCTTTGAAGATTTCTTCTTGCTTTTAGTATTCACCGTACCAATCATGCCATCAGCAGCATGAGATCCCGAAGGAGCAGCAGCGATTTGATTTGACTTTGGAAGATCTGGGATCTTTTCGTGTAACGTACCTGACTAAGTATAAACTAAGTCAAGGTACTGCGCTTGAGCAATCACTTGCTCCTCAGTAACTACTCCGGCCTTAGCTACATCTTCAGTAATCTTCGGTAATAATCATTTAACAAACCATTCAGCTAAGATTTGGTCTAGGATAAAAACTTTCACTAATCGCCTTCAACGTCTCCATTCATGTATATGGTCGGAAATATAGGTGGACGTCGATTGTTTTAATGAAGTCAGTAACTCTGTGCCATTATCATATCTGACCGGCAACTGAAAATGAGTTAAGAACGAGGTAGCTAACTGGCTAAAATTATAAAAAGAGGCCCGTGGTAACTCAATGTACCACTTGGCCGCGAGACCAATGAGCGTACGCTGGAAAAGACGTAGGTGGATCGAATCATCCGAGATGGAATTTGAAGCACACCAGAGGTGGTAAGTCATCACATGATTTGACGGATCCTCTCCAGACTTACCTTCGAACTTGGGTATGTTACTGGGCAACTTATTTGGCATTGGCGGCCAAAACAGAAGATAATTTATTGGATCGTTCGTTAGGTGCGACAAGTCTGGTAAATCCAAAGTTGCGATAAACAGTAACTGTCGATTAGGATCCCTAAACTCTAGGTCACAAGACCAGTCCCGGGAGGAGGATATCTAGGATAACTTGGAATAGGAATCGCATTCGGGATATTGTATCCTCCCGGAAAACCAGGATTAACCGGACCGTACTGGGGTTGTTGAGTTTGTTGATAAGTGTACCCAGGATATGGTTGATACTGGTAAACTGGCTGCTGGACAGCAGGCCCGTATTGGTACTGTCCCTGGTACGGTTGATAAATGAATTTTGGTTGACTAGTGACAACCGTACTTAAACCAGGCTGTCCTACAGGCATCTGAACTGTAGTTTGAATCGTGGATCCAGACAATGGTAAAGATGTCTGAGGAGTAGTTGCAGAGACAATAGAAACCGGAGCTGTCGATACTCCAGAAGTAAGTGTGGTGGAAGGAACAGATGTTGCGGTAGTTGCAGCAGTCGTTTGAGATGGAGTACTAGGTGCAATGGGCGACTGAGTAACTACTGAAGGTACAGAAGTTTGAACATTAGACTGGACTGGTTGCTGGGGTGAACCAGAAACTAAGGGTTGTCCAGTTTGAGATGACAACTGTACACTTGGCTGCAATACCTGTTGAACTTGCGATGGATGCCACACTAAGTTCATTCCAGGGTATTGACCCATGACAGGTTGAGGATATTGAGATCCATAACCGGATTGAGGGTAGGATTGATAATTGAAAGGTACATTTCCCGTACCTTGAACATAAGACTAACCTTGGGGTGGTTAATAACCTTGAATCGAGTACTGACCTTGAGGTAGATACCCTTGAGGTAAATACTGATACTGGGGTTGACCTTGAGGGATAAATTGATACTGAGGTTGACCTTGGGGTACATATTGAGGCTGGGGTTGACCTTGAGGAATGTATTGTACTATGGGTACATACTGTCCTTGAGGTTGCCCCCCAGATGCAACTTGTGTACCTTGAGGTTTCCCCCAGGCGTTAATTGAGGCTGCCCCCCAGGCGGTAACTGGCCACCTTGAGGTTGAGAACCGGGAACTGAACCTGACATCATGTAAATGTCTCCTACACCCAACGGTTTATTACCATTGTTTCCAGCTAATAACCCATGTTCAATGGGTTGAGGAGATGCTCCCGCAAAAGTACCAGAAAGTGACTGATACCCAGAGGGAACAGAAGGACCGCCGTACAAGAAAGATTCAGGAGATTGAGTAAACATAGACGAGTGACCAGACATATTTACAGGAGTATAAATACCTCCAGGTGGATAAGGAGTACGAGGTGGAGAAAAACTTAACCCTGAGTTGTCCAAATAATTGGTTAACGAAAGATACCAAGTTGTGCTTCTAGGAGGACTGTAAAAGATAGATTCACGCTCCCTTAGATCAATAGTAGGTTGATCTTCAAGGATAGAGACGCCAAATTCTTCTTCTGGAGCAAGTTCTTCAATAGCTATCAAACCAGCAGGAAGATTTTCGGTGATGACTCTTTCTACCCTAGGTGAATCAGGAGCACTAGAAGTTGGAGTAACAGGTTCAGAGATTTCAGGTTCTTCGCCTATTTCACTAGTAGATGAAAAACTACCAGCAAGCTCGGAAACTGCAACAGCTTCGGGATTATAACCTGTTTCTAGACCTTGGTAATCTGGATGGACTACCAACGACGACTCTCCTTCTTCAGGTGAACCTACTTTACTGCCACTAGGAGTTACAAGGACTTTCAAACCTTCGTAATGACCCGGGACGTCTTCAGGAGGTTCGCCCCGAAGTCTACGAGACTTCCTCAACAAATCGGCCACGGTAACAATCTCAGGAGACTTGCCCTGAAGTCTATGGGACTGTCTCGGTAATTCAGCCACAGTTAAAAACTTCTAACTACTGCACACGCAAACAAAGTAAAATCTCAAAGCAAACCGCCTAAAGTCTCTAAAGAACCAAACAAATTCGAATCACATGCCTAAAGAATCTAGGGCGTCAAACCATACACAAATAGTAGCCTTCCGGACCGAAAACACTAGTTGGAGATGAGACCCAACATCGCCGAATTCAGTACAGAAGTGGTGGGTGGAACAGTTACCCCGGCAACCTGCTTAATGAATAGACCGGCACAAGTTCCTCCACTTTAACCGTCTCGAGTGAAGTGAACCCCCCGGAAAATCCAAGTGAGTCTAGCCGACGTCTGCTCCAGGTATAGTGGGATCTTCCCTCCACCATCACCTCGGTAGAATCCTAAAGATAATGGTCACTAAGGTTACCAAAAGCAACAAATATACCTAGGGGAACAGTCTACGACCCGATAGCACGCAAGGGCAGAGTAACAAGCTCAATCCCCTTGCCGGCTCCTTGACAATAATCCAAGGTTTACCGACAAGTGACCCTAGGCTCCTCGACAATAATCTGAGGTTTACCGTTTGTAGTACGTGCGTATCTGGCGTCTTTCCCAATGAAGGAGGATTGATCCCCTCACTGGTTCGGACACGGTCTCGTGCTTCTCCTTTAAGAGGAGCTTTCCCAGAGTACAAATGAAACAATTGGATTTATCCTACCACAAGATGAGCTACGTGTTTGGTTTTACTGTCTTGGAGAGTTAATTACTCTCCTACTCCAAGACACTAGCCTGATCTATATTGGTGTTTCAGAGCCCTAGTAAATAAAAAGTTACTAAGTTGATTTTACTTTAAACGTTAATTTTTATGGCTTTTCTTTAGGACAAAAGGTAGTGGAGATGAAACTGATGGTGTGTAGACTCGACTCAAATCCACTAAAAAGATGCACTTAGGATGATTTATACTAATTTTCTTTTTCAATGAATTCTCTAGCTAAGAGAGTTGGAGAATGCAAATTTGATATAAAGACAACTTTCTTGGCAATAAAAATCAAAGAAACAAACTCTTTATATTTTCCAAAGCATACAACACATGACCACTAATTACTTCACGAAAATTCCTTTTCTTTTCAAAGACTCAAATGCTACTAAAGCAAACTTTTCTTCAAAAGAGATTTTTTGTATTTTTCCCTATATTAACAAAGCATGTAAAACTTACTTTAACAGAAATCAAAGTTAAAAAATCTATGGCAATCAAATCAACTCAATTTCACTCAAAAGCAAATCTAAGAGAAATTCACCTAAAAGTAAATCTAATGAGGCAAAAACCTACCAAGTATGATTCCCGGATGTTTTACTCAGTCAAAATTTAACTAAGGACTAGTTAATGCAGAATAAAAAACCAGTCAAAAACAAAAATCAAAATCTTTTGTTCTTTTTCTTAAGAATAAAATTCAAAGTTTAATCAACAAATTTTTTCGAGATTCGGCAAAGAGACAACACAAAGGTAGGTTTCTCACAAGGGTGGATTCTATGACAGATCCGACTCCTAAGAAGACTGAAAAGACCAGGGAGATCCAAGGTTTTACAACTTCTAAAGCCAAAGTCACTACAGGACCAATGCAAAAATCAAACCCTAGGGCAAAATCTCTATGAATTTCACTAAAACTCTTGACACTGATGAAACAAGCTTAGGTGAAGATTTATGACAAGTAACCAGTGGATCTGGGTAGTAAAAACAAATTAAAAACAAAATCTAAGAGGCAAAAAAGAAAAAATTGAAATTTTGACAGGGTACGCAGGCAACCTGTTTGCACAGGTGCGTGTACGCTCTGTGCACAAAGCTGCAGTGCGTACAGGTACGCACTGTGCTTAACTCAGAGGGTGCGTACTTCTAGCAAAACCAAGAAAAACTAAAATCTAATTTAACCCTAAGCTATCCCACCCAAATACACAGTCAAACAGCGAAAAACCAGAAAACAAACGACTTTTCTTAGATCAAAGTTTCACACAAAGGAAAAATCATTCACATCAATGGATTCCCCAGTGGAGGCGCCATTTTGTCATGCGGAAAGAGTCAATTTTGCGGACAAAACCGACCTCCCTAGAATCTAAGGCTTTCTAGTGACAAACAAGACAAATAAACACTACCTTTCTCTAAATATGCATTTAGAATACAAGTAATCAGGTGATTATAACATACCTTTAGTCCAACGCTTTGTAGTAGTCCAGCCTCGCCGATCCGGATGAGCTCCTCCTTCTCTTCAAAACCTGCATTCACTAACAAGCCAAAAGATTAAATAGCACCTGAATAACTTATAAAATAACACATATTCATCATACAGACCAAGGAGTATATGAAACAAATCATGAATAACAATCTGCTGAGAAAAATGAGTTTATTTGCATTAAGTGGAAACAAAAGAAACCAATACAACCTGAGCCTTGGTGTTGTGCAGGTCCCTCCTAGGGTCCAGCAAGAGTTTTCCTTTACTTTGATCAACTCACCCACTTCCAAATAAGGCTAGGAAAGGATGGGAATCTCTCCTCTCAAGCTCTATAAGGGAGTCCTAATTCCAGCAGCATCTACCCTTAGGAATGTTCAGCTTTCAACCTCCCTCCTTCTGGCCCAATGCCTGTATTTATAGTGCTCTAGAGGAAGTTAATCAGGTCCACCATCAATGGGATAAGCCCCTCTTTGGATGGGATAGCTCCCCTCTTGATGGGATAAGTTCCTCTTTCATAGGGATACATGAACCATCTGGAGGCGCTCAATACACGTCAAACAAGCTTCTAGAATACTCTAGAAATGACCACAAGTAACTTTTTTGAAGTGAAACTTGCGCCTTTTGACCTTTACAGGAGTACGCACCCACCCCTTTACAGACAGAGCGTACAAGTACGCAGGTATTGTGAACTTGAGGTGTGTACACACAGGTAAGGCTAAGAGAAATTGCGTACCCAGAGATATATAGATTTTTAAAGACTTTCTCTCTTTCTTGGAGTTTGACATGAAGAGCAGAGGTATGAGACTTGCCAAGGAGGATAGTATGACAGTTGATAGAGCCATACTAACTGTAAATAGTCATGGTGACAAATTTTAGTGTAACACATGCTTTACCCATAAGTGTATGAATCCATCCTAAACACATCCCTATAAGCCCTAAAGCATCCCACTCATTCCCATCTTCATTGTCTAAGATTGTGCAACTAAAAATCTGGTTAACATGGATAGAGGAGATTATGATTATGATGAGGAGAATACAGCAAGTGACAGTTTAGCAGAGAGAAACAGGCAACATAGAAAACTTCATAAGGGAGGCAAGATCACAAGAGAAGAGCCAACTAACCTAAGAGAACTACAAGCCTCTTCGTTGATAACTTCATGTTTTAGACACCTTGAATGTTATGAATTTTGTGAACTAGTGGAGAGAGTCCAATTTCACCATGAACTGGCTAGACTTTTTGTAGCCCACCTGCACAACAATGAAGTGACTCTTGCTGGGGTGACTTTCACAGTGTCACCATCAATCATTTCAGAGGCCACCAGGATTCCTAATGTTGGTGAGAAATGGTATAAGGCTCAGGACCTTGATGAGCATTATTATGAGCCTTACATTAAACCTCAACACAGAAGTCAGGTGAAGAGGCTTTTCCCTTTCAAATTTCTGGAGAACAGGTATGTCCCCTTGATGAGGATCATCATCAAATATTTCACTTGTGAGGGTAGATTTTCCAGGTTGTACACTTACCACATCAGGCTCCTCATGCACTTTACAAGGGTAAAAATGTTGAACCTCTGTTTCCGGGAAAACTAGTGTCTTTTCAATCTGCTAGCCCCACTAGGATTGGCAGCTATCCTAGAAACAAACAATCAAAGAAATTTGCGATTTCCTCTATGTATGATAGATAAGAGCGAAGCAAAAGGACCAACCTAGATCTTCCGCTTGACTCCTTGCTTGATTTCTCTCCCCCTTGATAGAGCTTACGCCTCTTCTCCTACTTCTCCCGCTTAGAGAATACCTGTAGAGACAAAGTAACAAAACACCATCAAAGCATCTTGATCTATTATATCATAAGCAATGCAAAATCAGAAATACATTGGACATACAATAACATTCACAAATAATAACATTCACAAATACACGATTATATGGAGGAAAACTCAAAGAACTTTATTAAAATAGAAGGGAGAATTACAACCCAGCTGTCTGATCCAGCATCATCCTCCCAGCATCAAAGCCCTCTTCACCTCATGAAAAGCAAGATCACCCAACAATACAATGCTCTTTCTCAGATACAAACTATGAGCACTTCCTTACAAATTACCAAATTCCAGCCTCTAGATCTCTAAGATGAGGGATCCATTTATAGATGTCTGCAAGGGTGTGAGTCATCTCTAGGTTTTTTATTAGTGTCATTCCACTTGTTGTTCTTGGTTCCACTTGGAGATTTCTTGGATCTCTTACTCATCCCTGGGCGAATTCAGAGAGGCAAGTGTCATAGGAGAAGTTTCTAGAAGATTCCATGAGCATCCACTTAGCAAACTATCTCTGACATTTGTCCATTCTCGCTCATCGCACCCCACAGAAGGCCTCTTCAGTATGCATCACACCTGGCTAGTGTAGGAGTCAGTATGCATCGCACCCTGACAGTGGAGCAGTCAGTATGGTCCAGTTTTGGCTAGTTCTGAGTGGTTTTTCAGGTGGAACTTTTGGGGAATGATGTAATCAGTTGACCATGATCCTTTAGGGTATGAAACAACACTTTTAGGGGTTAAAGAACCCTTGGTTTATCGACATATAAGATTGGGGTTGCAGTGCCCAAATATGTCTATAACAACCTCCCATACTTTTTGTTTAGAAACATTGATAAGATGGCTTACCTTGTGCAGAAAAAGCCATACCCTCAGCAGATGAACAACATCTATCACTACTCCTTGATCAAAATTATTGTTCTTCATCATCTCAGTCTCCTTAACATCCCTTGGGAGACTCTCATTGCTCATGACATGTTTAGGGGACCCAAAATTCCTCCATCCATGGTTCAAGAAACAAGTGGGCCTTCTAGTCATGTGGAAACAGGAGAAGAAACCAAGGAGACAAAAATTTCTGAGGTGACAGTATACTTGACATATCAAAGAGGTACAAGGAAATTGTTTGCAGCTGCTAGGTAAGTGTTTGCTGCACAGGATGTGGAAGGGACCTTGCCTTCTTCATCAGCCCATAGGCAAATGCTATCTCCACAGGATGTGGAAGCGGCTTTGCCTTCTTCATCGACACAGCAAGTATAGGTACAACAGCTGAACAAAGGGAAGGAAAAGGTGTAGGAGGAAGACTTGGATGATGAGAAAGAAAGAGAGTTTGAGTTGGAAGAACATGATGAGACTGAGCAACTTGACATTGAGATTATTGATTTAGAAGCTTAGGAGAGGGAAACTATCAAAGAAATCATCATTCAAGAGAATGAAGCTCAGATACAAGCCTTGATGGACAACCTAGAGAGAGCCAAGTTTTTCATCACATACTTGGAGCAGGAGAACAAACAATTGAGTGACAAACAAGTCCTCATGGAGCTAGCAATACTAAAAGCAAAGAGGCAAAGTGACAAAGAGGCTCTTGTCACTTTGACTCCTATCGAGCAAGAAATTGAAAAGGATAAGGAGATTTGGCTTGAAAGAGTCAATCTACATCTTGAGGAGCTGACTAAGAAGGCCAACAGGGACAAAAAGATGCTTAGACACATGGCATATCACTACATGACTCACAATAAGATTTGCAATATGAGAATCAAAAAGATGAAGGCTAAGTTAAGGAGGGCCCTAGAAGGAAAAAAGGACGAGGATAGACTTAGGATGTTGGCTGAAGCCTCCTTGGCTAATCAAAGCACTTTATGGTGGTGCTTCATACCAATTTTAGGCACTTTTTAAGAAAATTTTGTCATTTTTGAATTTTTGAAATTCAATACATAGAAAAATTGGCGCTGCGCTTTTTCTAGGGGCACCCAATGGACAAATGGCTTGCATTTTTGGATTCAAGGCATCAAGGACATGCACCCTAGCAATTTTCAAAATTTTTGGAGCAAAACTAGTCCACCAGAAGGTCCAAAAACACTCCAAAATTGACCTTTCTACGAATTTTTGGACACACAGAAGCAGCCTTGGGAGAATAAACATTTTAGGGGTCAAATGAGCTCTAAATGAAAATATTCTAGGTTTTCTAGAAGGTAGACTTGAAGACCTTTCCAATGAGCTATCCTGGGCTCAATTTGGATGATGGTAACACCTCCAAAAGTGGCCTAGAAGTGGTGTTGTGCGTAGGACCAGTGGCGCTGCGCGTTAGGCAATTTGGCTCAAGATGCCTATTTTACCAATTTTCGACTATTTTCATGATTTCTCTCTCATGGTGGATGATTTAATAATGTAATTAATGTCATTTCTTGTAAATATGATGGTCAAACACTTGTATATGGTAGAATCATTAGATTAAAAGTGGTTTTGAGGGTAATGAATCAGTTTCCCCTCTTTTAGAGGCAAGTGGTTGGATTGCCTAGATTCCAATTCCTTGATTAGAAATGGTTGAAACAGTTCCTCTTCTCATGGTTTCAACCCCTGATAGTTAGGATGAGTGATTTGGATGTCTATATCATGTATTCTCTTTGTCATTTGCAAGGGTTGGACTTAGCTGGATGCTCAGGACTTGATTGAATTTCTCTTGTAAGCAGTTTTGGCAGGCCATTAATAAGAATTGCAGCTATTTTTATGGGATCCCTGTGGTATAGAGTTGTAGCATAGTTTTTCCTTATGTGATCATCTGTTTACTCGTTTTATGTATGCTCTCAATCATCTGAATGCTTCTAGTTGAATGTTTTCAAGTAAGATAGGTAGAATCCATTGTATTTAATGCTCTGCCTTGGGAAAACACTCAATACTTCATGTTTTATCTACTTTTTAAGAAGGATACATGATATCCACATGCCCTCCTTAGCTTCTCACCAGTAAAACACTTTATTTCATCAAGCTTAAGAATGCTATAGCCTATGCCTACCTTGCCCCATAGAACACACTGCAATTCTGACATAATTCCCTAGACCTAAACTTCCCAACTCCTCCTGATCCAGCAAAACATCAAAAAAACCAAATCAAAACTCCCATGCTATTATACCTAGCCTAAAATCCTTACCTGATCCAGTCATCTCAACTAAGATTCTAAAGGAGAGAGCCCTCTCCTGGCCTTGTAGGGCTAGCTACAAGGCTAAGCTTGGTTTGTGGTTAACCTGGAAGTTGCCTCCCTTCGGCCTAAGGAAAATCTAGGTGATAACATCTCCATAGGGACTTTAACGGATAACATTCAACATGAGGTTCGTCTTTGGGAACCTGATCCATTGGAGAGGGCATTCAAGTTGGCAAGAAAAGTGGAAAGAAAAATTATGGAAACAAGGAAGTCTACCCCTCACAACTATAAAGATGGAAGAGTTGTTTCTCCTAGCCTTCCACAACCTACAAGGTTGACACCGCAACAATTGGAAGAAAAAAGAGAAAAAGGGCTTTGTTACAATTGCGATAACAAATACACTAAAGGTCATAAGTATGCTGAGAAGAAATTACTTTTACATAGATTATGAATAGGTGGAAGAAAAGCATCAAGAAACATCAAAAGACGAGGATATACACCAGGAACCAACCCCAAATAAAGAAGAAATGAACCTGACCATATCTTGTATTGCAATGGCAAGAATTACCACTCCTCAAACTCTCAAGATAGAAGGAAATATCAAGAAGAAGAAGGTTCAAGAAGTGAAATATCAGTAAGAAAAGTATCAAGAAACATCAAAAGAAAAGGATACTCACCAGGAACCAACCCGAGAGAAAGAAGAAATGAATCTGAGCATATCTTGTAAAGCATTGGCAAGAATTACCACTCCTCAAACTCTCAAGATAGAAGGACATATCAAGAAGAAAAAGGTTGAAGAGGTGAAAGATCACATCGAGAAAGAAGAAATGAATCCGACCATATCTTGTAATGCATTGGCCAGAATTACCACTCCTCAAACTATCAAGATAGAAGGACATATCAAGAATAAAAATGTTCAAGAAGTGAAACATCACATCGAGCATCAAGAAATGTGTCCGACCATATCTTGTAATGGATTGGAAGAAATTACCACTCCTCAAACTCTCAAGATAGAAGGACATATCAAGAAGAAAAAGATTTAAGCAGTGAAATATCACATTGAGCATCAACAACAAGTTCTGCAACTTTTAAAGGATAGCGCCACTTGGTGCAGAATTGAATGAAACAATAGGCAGATCAACATTGCAATGAAAGAAGTTTTGATGTAGGCGATTGGGTATTTTTACGGCTACATCTCAAGCAAGCTATTTATGAGAAGGAAATGTTGGAAATACTACATGCACTTAAGAAATGGCGACCTTACCTAATGGGAAGACACTTTAAGGTAAAAATGGATCATGATATTCTTAAATATTTTTTAGAACAAATATTATCTTTAGAAGAACAGAAAAAATGGGTCACAAATATGTTGGGTTATGACTTTGAAATCATCTACAAAAAAGGGAAGCAAAATGTTGTTGTAGATGCACTCTCAAGAAAGGATGAGGATGTGGAAGCATTGTTTTGTGCTATTTCTATTATCCAACCAGATTGGATAAACGAAGCAAGGGATGAATGGAAGAAGGATGAAGAAGTGTGGCTACTCATTCAAAAGTTGCAGAAGATCCCAGTTCAAACAATATTGCCAGAACTTGACAAGGAAGGAAAAATCATATTGGAACCTGGAGCAGTCACAGAAACAAGAACCTGACAGCTACGAAATTTCAGAGTATCTCATAAAGTGGAAGAACTTACCCGCTGAAGATTCCACATGGGAGGACAAGAATTTTATACAGAAGCATCAAGAACTACTCAAGTGTTGAGGACAACACTTTTTGAAGGAGAGGGGCATGTTAGGTCCCTATACTACTAGTGTAACCCCTTATTGTTATTAGTACAATCCCCTTATTATATTGTTGTGCCCATATAGTCCCCATATTGTTATTATTGTGTCCCATAGAAGCCCACTATTGTTATTATTGTGCCCTTACGTTATTATTGTTATGTCAGCTCTGATTATATTATGACCCCTTAGACTCCTATATATAGAAAGGAGGTCTTGTCATTTGTATCATCCAAGAATTATTCATTTGTGTAATGTAAAGGAGGTTTCCCCCTCGAAGAGGCTGAATTCTAAGGCGTTGATCTTTCTTTTCTATCTTTTTGTGAGCTAGTTTCATAAGCATTTAAACCCGTGGTTATGGCTAAACATTAGCCTATAATGTTGTAGTGGTCACACGCCGCAATAACCGTTAACGGTTATGGTTTAGTTGGCCGCCGGTTATACTAACTGTTGGCTAGTGGTTTTTGCAGAGGAGGTCACATGTTGTGGTATAAATGCCAACGGTTAAATGCTGGCAGTTTTTGGTTAACTGTTAACCATAGCCACCAAGGTTAGTGGATGTGTTCACATGGGAGGGGGCTGGCCTGCAGGCTGGCTCCCTCCTTCCCCCAACCTCAAAGTCATCAAACTTTAAATATATGTTATGACCATTGAATGTTAAGAACTGCAGCGGTGGTAGAATGGTAAGGCATGGAGTTTGTTTGATGCAGGTCGCAGGTTCGACTCCGCCGACCTACCATAAATTTTACACTACCGCCAATATATATCTGAAATTTAGGTAGGGACACGTGGCGGCTTCGGGGTTTTTCACTTGTCCCATCCTCATTGGGCAATCCCTCATCCAATAAAAAAAGCCACATCACCACACTATTAACCAACCACAATATGACACCTGGCGAAACCTTACTGGCCCTTAACCATCCTATTTACCTACCCAGTCACCTGCCACGTCAACAGTACAGACTACTGACTAGGCAGTGACTGTACTTTTTTTTCAAAAATTCCACTGTTTGGCAAAGCAGACATAACTAATAATTTTCCTCATACAAACTCTGTTTTGAGTGAAAGGAGTTGCATTGGGATTGTTTCGCCAATATGGACGCGGTCATTTAGGTTTTGAGAAATTCTTAGAACTTTGATTTTTGAGCTAAATACTGAGCACTTGATCATTCCTCCCCACTAGAAGCCTTTTGGACCCCAAAACATACTATCAATTGTTCAACAGGTGAGGGTAAAAATCCCTCACCTTCCTGATTTGCAACCATTTGGCCTTAGAAGGTTTTTGTCCCTTGAGTCCCACTCTAAGGTATTCGGCATTCCCTCTCTTTGAAGTTTCAGATCTTCTGTTAAGTATGAGATCTTGATGAATTTCATCAAGATATTATGGCGAGAAATCATCTATTGATGGTAGTTGAACATGTTCTCCTTGATCATCAATCAAAGGAGGCTCAAACAATCTCAAATTATCAACATTAACAACAAAGTATATTTGCATATAAGGAGGCAAATCTAGCTTAAATGCATTGTTACCAATCTTTTCCAGAAATTTTAAAAGGACCATAACGGATTGGCTTCAACTTTTTACCTTCCCCTTGAAGTATCCCTTTTCTAATATATAACCAAACTTCATCTCCCACTTGAAATTTATGATCGGCACGATGTTTGTCATGCCTTACCTTGTAGCTGCTCTAACTCTTTTCAAGATGTTCTTGCGTTGTGTGATGTATCAACTGAATTTTCTCAATGAACTTCCTTGCCTTATCGATGTCGTTGTGACCATTGACCATTGATGGCGACATCTTTCTCAAAGATGAAGTACAATGGCAATCTTGGCAAGTACCCAAAACATGTCTCAAATGATGATGTGTTTGTGGAAGAATGCTTTGCCCTATTGTATGCATGTTGTATGTAATGCAACTATTCATCCCACAACTTGAGATGTTTGTTGCAATATCCTCTAAGAATATGAATGACTGTCCTGTTGACCACTTCAATTTTCCCATCTGTTTGTGGATGAAAGGTTGTACTCTTCTTCAACTTAGTGTCCATCATGTCCCACAAATTTGACCAAAAATTCCCAACAAATCGAGAATCTCGATCACTTACAATGGAAGTAGGAAGACCAAAATAAACCCAAATATTTTGAAAGAAAAGATGAGCTATTTTTTCAGCTGTAATTTTCTTTTTACATGACGTTAAAATACACATCTTTCTGAACTTGCCTACAACTACATACAAGTAATCATGACCTTTCCTTGACAATGGAAGACCTCCTACAAAATCCATTGAGATACTCTCCCATGGATGTGAAGGTATTGGAAGTGGAGTGTACTATCCTAGTTTCCTATTACTAGGCTTACTTGTTGCACACAAAGAACATGCTCTAATGAAATGAGATACATTATCAAACATGCATGGCCAATAACAATACCTTTGGAGATTCGCTCTTGTCTTGCCTATACCAAAGTGTCCAGCAATCAATGAAGTGTGTGCCTCCCTTATGATATTGTTTCTTTCTGCCTGTGGAATACATAACTTTCCCAAGTGATACAACAAATTGTTATGTACATGGTAATCTAACTCTTCAATTTCGTTTCCTTGCCTCAAGCTTGCATACACATCTCCAAAGTCATTATCATATGCATATTGCTCAATGTAACTTTCATGTAAAACAAAATTGTGCTTGAGTAAAATAGATGAATTTAAAATAGGCCTAGAAAGCATATCAGCTACCTTATTGTAGATTCCCTTTTTGTACTTGATAACCAAATGAAACTATTTTAGAAAACCCATCTGTATGAAGTGTCGTGATTGCTACAACTTTGATTGTGACTGTAAATACTACAATGGTTGATGGTTGGTATGGATAATGGTCTCCTTCCCCATCAAGTAGTGTTTCCATTTTTTAACACTTTGTACCAATGTGTAAAGTTCTTTTTCATAAGTGGGATAGTTAGTCACAGCTCCATTAAAAATTTCAAAATGAAATGAAATGGGCTTACCATGCTGCATAAGAACTGCTCCCATGGTGTAATCACTAGCATCCATTTGAATCTCAAATGGATGTCTAAGATCTGGAAGAGCCAATACCAGTGTTGAACTGATCTTTTGTTTTAAAGCATTAAATGATTTCTGTTGTACATCTCCCCAATGGAATACTTTCTTGACACTAGTCAATGCATGTAATGGAAGAAAAGTTAGCAATAAAATTCCTCCAATATTATGTTGCCCCAAGAAAGCTTTACCTTTGTAACTATATTGGGCTTGGGCCAATTCAAAATGACCTCAACCTTAGAGGGGTCTATCTTTAACTCACCTCCTCCAACAATGTGTCCCAAATACACTAAATAAGTCTTGCCAAATTCACACTTTGACATCTTTAAAAACAATTGTTCTTTTCTCAAGACATCAAGTACTTTGTTCACATGCATGACATGTTCATCTCTGGATTTGTTGAATATGAGAATATCATCTAAGTAAACAATGACTCATAACTCTCATGAAAGTATTTGGAGCGCGAAAGGTATGACAAGCCACTCAAACAATCCTTGTTTAGTTTTAAATGCAGTTTTCCAAATTTCCTCTTCAGCTATTCTAACTTGATGATAACCACTTCGTAAGTCTAACTTAGTGAAATGGCATACCTCAATTGATCAATCAAATCATCAATTCTTGGGAGTGGATAATGATTCTTTACCGTTATTTTGTTTAGTGCACGGAAATCCACACGCATGCACCAAGTCTTGTCCTTCTTTGGCACCAAGAAAATGGGTCAAACACATGGAGAAGTAGATGGGCATATGATACCTTTGTTCAGCAATTGTTGAATTTGCTTCTTGATTTCCATGCTCTCCATAATCGACATGCGATACATGCCAATGTTTGGAAGTGGAACATCTTGCTGCAGTGGTATCTCATGCTGAACTCCCCTCTTAGGAGGTAACCCCTTTGGTTCCTGAAACATCTTGCCATGCTTGCTTACCATCTCAAACAAATCAGATTCTAATTTTTCATCACAACCTTCAAAAGATTCATAATCAATATCATTCTTTTTCTTGATCACGAGAAGCACAAAATTTTTACTTGCATTTACTAGTCTCTTCATCTGCCCTACATTAACCAAAGAAATGTTTAACTTCTTGCAATGGGCTCTCACAATATACTCCAATCCGTCCTTGAGCAACAGATATTTTTTATCATGGCGATAAAATACTGCTTTCCTATCATACAAATAAGGACTTCCCAAAATGAGTCCTGATATGTCAAGTGGAAATACATCTAACTCAACTTCATTAATGAATTTTTCAGTAATGGAAAACCTCAATAAGCATTTCCTTGTAACCTGTAAATTTGCATTATTGCTTATCCAACCCAAGGGATATGGCTTGTATGAGGTACAGTTTCAAGGTTAAGCTTTTTGACCAAGTCTTCTGAAATTAAGTTCGATTGTGACCCACTATCAAATAATGCATCAATCTTTGTATGATTTGAAATTACCCTTACATGGAACAACTCTATCCTTGATTCTTCATTTGGAGTGTTGTTATGACTATACGAGGAACTAGTGCTTCCAATAGCGTCTTTTCCTTTTCTAACTGTAGGGCGATTTAATGGTATGCTAAATCCCTTGTCATTTTAATATGTCAACCCTGGGGTTTCCTAAACTTAGAAGCAAACCAAAATATATGGGACCTAAAATGAAACTTGTTGTAGAAAGTTTGTTTAGGATGGAAAGAGAGAAAGGAAATTCATATTACAAATATAACTAAATAAAACTGCAAAAGAAATCTCATGTAAGAAAACTAAATTAAATTCTAAAGCTAGAATGAATGAATTGAAGCCATGGCCTTTCTAAACTATTCAAAATCAAACTAATCTATGAACAACTATAAGAAGCAGACTATGATAATCTAGAAAACAGTAAATTACTCAGAAAGCAGTAAATAACAACTAGTGATTTAGTTGTCAAGCAAGCAAACTAAGATAGCTAGTAAGCAAGCAGTGTAATGACAATCAAATCAAATGTAAGAAAGTAAATCAAACTTGCAGAAAGAAAATCACACTTATAGAAAGTAAAGCACACTTGCATGAAAGGAAATAACAGAAATTAAACTATGTTACAGTTGTATGCAAATTGTGGTTGACGGGGATCCTTCCATTCCTCAATGAGCGCACAAGAACAACTATCACATCTTAAGAATCAAACAATGCTCATAACTTATGATTTGGAGAAAATGATATTACTCATGTTGAATGAACAATTATAAATCTGATGCTAATGAATAAAATGACACCTATTAGCTTCCTTTGAAGGATGCTCCTCCTATTTATACATGAATTAGAGATATCTTCTCAATAAATGTAAATCCCTTAAATATATACTAGATCGATACTTGTCTCAACTTATCCCTAAATACTAGATATAAATCCCATGACTCATAAAGATCTCCATGATATTTCTCCTTGGAATAAGGTCCACCTTTTGAGTTGAAATTCGAATTTGATCTTGGGAAGCCACATAAGGGTGTCTTGGAAGCTTACAAACGATCTACACATGTCACACACACACACACACACACACACACACACACACATATATATATATATATATATATATATATAAATGAAACCATGTTAATTTCCTAGTTTTTAATCATGAATTCACTTTAAATACATAAAATAAATAACTTTGGAAAACAAGGATCCTAACCCATATAATCATGAATATGGTTACTTGATGTAGGGTTTTACGCTAGATAGTTATGAAATGAGGGCAAAATGGTTTATGAAAGGATGGAAAGATGGATGAATGAAAATTTTGAGACTCAACATACCCCCCAACTGAAGTTGTTGCATGTGCTCATGCAACTATTGCATTGATTCATTTATCCATAAGTTGATTTTTTTATTTATTTTTAAATTATTTGCTTCTTTATGAGCTTTTGCTTGTATGGATTCTTTGCAAACTTTGCGTCATCATTTGTTTCTTTTGCAAAGTGTAATACATTTGATTGCAACATATATTTTTGATGGTTGGTTCTTGTGTGACAACCGATAATTTGAGCACTGGTTTTTGTGTAACTATGCTTTCTTTTTTTGGCTGCATTAAAGTTCATGAAAACATTGAGAATTTTATTTTCAAGTCCTATAATAACTATCAATGAATTGATAATTTGCAAAGCATATATTATTTTGGAATCATACTACAACAATAGTTGATTAGAAAGAATATGCAAGTTGGAATGAAATGAAAATGTGTGATGGTGTATGAAATGTGAATATGAATTGATGTCCCTTCCCCCCAACTAAAGGTGTTTTTCAGTTTATGACAATATGAGAAAGGCAGTGTAAATGATGAATTTTCGAAAATTACAATTTTAGCATTTTAAGGAAGTGCATCACTAAAAATTAGTAAACCACATACCTTCACTTACCCTCAATGTACATGAGTTGTGGATGCTGAAGAGTGTGGCAGCTGATGCTGTCGGACCATGGAGTATGTAAACAAAGGAATTTGGATCTGCTTCTGTGTTCTCTTTGTTGATGACAAGGTTTGAATCTTTATTGTTTTTATGACAAATTGATTTGCTGCAAACTGCTAAAATAATGTAGTCTTCAATCATTACAAAAGCGATAGTACAATTCTAGTCATGTGAATAAATGTGTCGATGTCGAGCATGAAGAGAACTCATTGGATTACCGACCATTGATGAATATCATTAACCAATGCGAGGCAACTCACCATTAATGTCAATGAGTGCCAAGGTACCTACATACATCTTGTGAAGGGAGAACAGATGAGTTGATGTCGAGCCACTTACGAGATCCAACGATCATGGGACATTGGTGTATTCCCATGATTGCTGACGAGAGTGCCTATCATTAAGGCACACAGGCCTCAAGGTACTACTAAGGACTCTAGCCTTGAACCTAGATAATGTGCTAATGTCGATAGGCCAAGACTTTTTAGAAGGGAGGCCTTAAGGAATCCTCCATCATCTAATGCAAGCATGAAACAATGATTTTGAAGGACTATGAACAAAAATATTTTGCAGTGGATCAAGTTTTATTTGAAAAATGGAAAGAAAATGTAATGAATCAACTTTGTAGAGGAGCTGAATGTTTTATTGATGGGTTACAGGTTAGTGAAAGAGAGGCAGGAAAGCATAATGATTGTGAAGTAAAATGAATAGTGGATCAAGGTTTTATTTGAAAACATGAAAAGGAAAATGGAATGAAAATTTTATTGACTGAAGAAGTGGGAATGCAATGAAGGTTTTATTTATTGAAAAAGGCGGAATGCAATGGTAAGACTCGTATCTCAAAGGCTTCCAAATGGTGTAATGGATCTGATTCGACATTCTTTATCCAAAATCATGTGCTAATGCTTGGATATTTCATCTTTGATGTTGCTCTGATCATGTTCTTTTGAAAGAAATGTGATCCTTAAGAGACACTGTTTGTTTGTGTCCATCTGTTTATCTTCCCGGAACCTTCAAAAGCTTAGTACTTTTTCTGCAATGAAATGTAAGATTATCAAAAGAGAGAGGCGATTCATCTCTCTATTTATAACATTTACAAAAAAAACTGAGAATTGTTACTAATAAAACAAATTCACGAAAGAAAATCAAATGAATTTTTACCTGTTTCGAAACTAGTGCCTCAGATTACCTGTCGTGTCTTATCAGCAATTTCTTCATTCTTTGATTGTTTCAAATTATTCTGTAAGCTTTCTCATTGTTTAGATCTCGTCGAGATATTTCCAACGACGCTTGAATCGTCAAAATCCGATGTCGTATGAGAAAGTTAGGATGATTTGAAATTTGGGTGAAATATTGAAAATTGTCATGCTTAAGTGTGGCATGGGAACATGATGCTAATGTGAAGGATGAAGTAGGAAAATTAGATGGCATGCTTCTCATGAATTTTGATTAGAACTCATTGTCACAAAATAAGTGATTGAATTAAATATAGAGCTGCAGAATTATGGTTTAGCTGTAGAATTGTTGTTCAACTACAGAATTGTGCAATTTCTGTAGCTAAAATCTTGAACAGACAATTAAGTACACACAATTATGCATTTTTGTTATGAACAAATAACCAATGCAATCTTCAAATTGATCAATACCTCTTCCAGAAAAATTAGCAACTAGAAAAAGAAAAAAAAATTCAATAGGTGTGTTTGAGTGGACCATCACAACAACTTTTTCTCAATTTTCTCCAGTCACTAAATGAATTTCACATCAATTTTTATGACAATTTTCCATGGCAATTTTCTTAAAAAAAAATAATAAAACACACAATCTAAAAATTAATGAAATATTTACAAAACTAAAAAGTAAAATATAAAAACAAAACATTAAAAAACAACGACAACAACATATGTACAAACTTTAAAAATATATATATACAAGCATTATATCCCATTATACGAAATATGACAAAACATAACAAAAATCAAACATTACAAACATTATAAATACAAATGTTATTAAAAAAAAAACATAATAAAACATTAAAACACATAACAAATCATAACATATATCAAAACACAAAGTAATAAAACATAACATAACAAAAACAAAACAAAACAAAAAACAACGTAATAAAATAAAACAAAATTGCCATGTATGAAACTTTTTTTGTGTACTAAGCAGGAGCGAGATACGTGATCAAGGAATTTTATTTGAAGTCTATGGCAGCCAATCCATGGATTTAGGTGAAGAAAATCACAAATTTGATTTTTCAAACCACCATAGCATTCAAAACCGGATTTGATCCTTGCATGGTCATAATTGTTCTCTGCATTTAATTGAAAACCGTTTTTTTTCACGCAACCAAGCAAATAAGGCTCTAGAGAACCCCGCAAATCTATCAAATGGTTACGAATTTTGAGGAAATCTCTCATAATAAATATAATTCACCCCGTTCTAAGGAAAACCCATGTTTTAGGTCTTTGAGATTCATTTTAATTTGGTCACAAAACGCCTTTTAAAAATGACGTTTTTAACCTTTGCACATTTGACCTCTGCTCAAGTAACAAATTCAATATTTTGGTTGGAAGGAATCTTCTATTCATTATTTGTTTGTGTAGGGTGTCTGGGCAGTTTCATACAGCTAAATTGTTGTGCATGAAATGGTGGTCCTCTTTGGCTATTGGCTACGGTGGTCTGGAGCGACGGCCTGTATGGCATTGTTTATGACTCTCGTTCAAATTTTGAAAAGAACCCAAGTGTAGCATGCATCATGGACAGTCTGGGAGATGCCCAACACCCTCCACGTTGATTTGAGAAGCTCAAGAATTTCTTCAACTTGCTCCATTATCTTTCGGTCGTTTATGATATCAAAAACAATGCATAAAAGCATCTCATAAAATATTGTATCGATACAATTTTATATATGTTTTTTTTTAATGCCCTCGGCCCTAGTTGAATGTTTTATTATGTATAGGCTTTTTAATGTAGGCTTTTTAATGTTTAGTTAAGTAAGGTTGTGTATGGTGTGTGTGTATATATATATATATATATATATATAGTGTTTTTGTTAAAAAAAATTATATATGTTTTTTTCTTTAAAATATATTCATATAAATTTAAAAAGAAACACTTTATTGATTTTTTTTTATACATGTGTTCCATTTTAAAATATATATATATATATATATATATTAAAAAGAAATAATAGAAAAATAATTTTGTTTTTTATTTTTTATTTTTAGTTTAATATATACTAACATGAAAATTCCTTTTCTGATCCTCCAGGTCACACAAAACGCGGGAGGAGAGCATACACAAGATTTCATTAATCGATATTTTTTTTCTTTTTTCTTTTTAATTTGGATGTAGAAAATAAAATGAAAAGAAACGATCTCATACCTGAAATTATCACTCTTGGTCTTCGCTTGTGCTCTTTATTCACAATCGTTTATTTTATTACAAATTTTCCTGCCAAGGGTTAGTAAATGGGTGGCTCTTACTGCACCACAAAATTGCAAATTTATCCAAAAAACCACAAAAACTCGTTTTTATTTGTTAGTCCTAGAAACATTCTCTTAAGTATAAGAGTATTTCCAATGCATCCATTTGCGTAACAAGATCATGAGTAAACTCATATTCATGTTTAAAATATACTCTTTGATATGTACCAGTATATGAGAGACCAACTGCCTTGATTTGAATAATGTCAGAAGATACCGAAAATTGGAATCCTGGGATCTGATAACTGTCTTAAACCAAGATTCAATGTAATCTTGTCTTCCTTGGTTTTCTGATATCATGCCATGCAAGTCTTTCGAGATGTGATCTTCATTCATAGAATCGGGTGATAGACCTGCATGACACTCAGGTTTCAACAACTTCTCTTCTTTAACATGCATCCATGATTCTTGGAAGTTACCTGAATATTTTTCGTCTTCTGATTATTGTTCTTCAACGGAAATTGTTGCTTTATTTTGTAGTACCTCAACATTATGAGTGAATTGAGGTGTTTTATTGTTGGGGAGTCCAAATGGTTGTGCAGGTAGTGGAGTGGAAATGGATCTTTGGGGTACTTGTGCAGATGGTAATGGTTGAATTGAGGTCAATTGAGCGTGAAATGGATGTTGTGGTGGAGGTGAATAGTATGAATAGCATTGAGCTTGGCATTGAGGATAGTGAGGAAAAGATTGAGGATACGATGGATTTCTTCTATGAGGCCCTTGCCAACCTTGTTTCCAAGATTGGTTTTGAGGTTGGGATTGAGATGGCCAAGGTTGCCAAGGCAAGGGTGTTTGTGAATTACTTTGATATTGTTGTGCATAACCTTGAAATTGAGAAGTAAGTTCTTGCATCATACCAGGTTGATGAGGTTGCCATGATCTTTTTGGAGCCACATAACAAGATTGTTCCAAATTTTGATTTGCTCCTTGGTAAACTGCCTTTAACCCCCGTAATGATGGACAATCTTTAGTAGTATGTGATCCTGCACAAATTTCATACATTTTAATGTTATCAAGTGGACATTCATGCAAAGCATGTTTCTTTTCTCATTTAGGGAAAAACATAAATGAATCAACATTCTCAACTATTTGCTTGTTTTCCATTCTTAGCATATCAATTTGTTCTTTTAAATTACCCAAAATTTCTAGCAAGTTGTTAAGCTGAATTTGACTTGCCAATACTGATGTCGACTTACCTACTCTTTCCATAACAGGATCCTGAGGGGATCTTGCATACTTTTATTTTCCTCTTGATATGTTCTTACACAATTCACAAATCTCTTGAAATGACAATTGTGAAACATCTCCTTTTCCCACTAGGTTAAGAGGATCAATCCATTCATCCCGTATAACATTTAGTAGGAGATTTTTTAATGTGTATGATCCTAAATTATGCAATTTATCTCTTTTGGCATGATATGTAAATCTCTCCACTAAACGTTCTAATCTTTCATCCTCCTTTTGGTTCATCTTAAAGACTTGAATTCTAAGGTCATGGTTTATACAATAATCTTTGTATTTTTCCAAAAATACTATTTTCATATCATCCCATGTCCTTATATAATTTGTTCCTAAAGTCATGAACCATTTAAGAGCTCTATCCTTCAATGTCGCTGGAAACAAATTCAACTTTTGAATGTGTAATAAGTAGCCATAGGATCTACAAATTATTTCAAATTCAAATAGAAAAGTTTATGGGTCTTCTCATCTTATACCATTGAAGATAGGAAGTATAGATGGAGAGATGTTCTTCATATGAACATTGATATCAGTTTCCTGAATGGGAAATCCAAAAGGATCTTCCTCATCTTCACCATTTCCAGTGATTTATTCTACCTGCAAAACTAGGAATTCATGATGTGGATGGTTTTTTTTTATGTTTTTTTTTTGTGAAAGAGGGTTTTGTTTTATGAATGTTTTATCTTTTCTAATTTTAATCTAAATGCAAATAACCCTAATGAAAATGTTTTCTAAACAATATTCCTAACTAGTTACATATATTTTTTAGATAGGAGGAATGACCTGTTATAGAGTTTTAGTGAACCCAACGTTTCAGACTACCAAGTGAGTCCATCATCAGGGGATGCATCAATAGATATTCTTCAGATCTTAATGATGTATCCAAGAGCTAGATTTAGGTTATATAAATAGGAAATTGAAGAAAGGATGTAAGAAAATAGGCCGGCTAGATTTTCATTTATTTAATTAATTAATTAATTATTATTCTTTATTTAATTTATTTATTATGATTTTTTTTTTAATTTATTTATTTATGTTATTTATTTATTTTTATTTATTTATTTATTTATTTTTAATTAACTAATTAATAGGTTTATAACTTAATTGATTTTATTATTTACTTACTATGTTTATTAATTTTATTTAAATATATGGTTTAATTGATTTATTAATTTATTTATTAATTTGATTGATTAATTAATTAATTAATTTGATTGATTAATTAATTAATTAAGGGTTGATTGATTAATTAATTTTATTAATTATTCTTTGTTAATATGTTTATTAGTTTATTGTATTATTCACTTGTTAGTTTGATTAATTGATTAATTTTTAGTTTGTTGATTAATTGTTATGTTTATTTCTTTAATGTAAAATTAATTGATTGATTTATTTATTTATTTATTTTTATTTTTTATTTATTTATTTTTTTATTAATAATTAGATTAATTACTTTTATTAATGTTTTTAACTACTAGTCTAATTTGTCTGATTAATTAAAATTAATTTATTAGTTTTAATTATTTATTATTTGTTAATATGTCTCTAATTTTATGTATTTGTTTCATGTTTAATTATTTATTGATTTTATTTACTTGATAAATTTATTTAACTTTTAATTAATAAATCCTAATAGATTTGGTGAGTTAATGCTATAATATTATCTATCAATCCTAGATGTAAGTATGCTTCCCCGACAATGACGCCAAAAATGTAGGGCGATTTAATGGTATGCTAAATTCCTTGTCATTTTAATATGTCAACCCAGGGGTTTCGTAAACTTAGAAGAAAACCAAAATATATGGGACCTCAGATGAAACTTGCTGTAGAAAGTTTGTTTAGGATGGAAAGAGAGAAAGGAAATGCATATTACAAATATAACTAAAGAAAACTGCAAAAGAAATCTCATGTAAGAAAACTAAATTAAATTCTAAAGCTGGAATGAATGAATTAACGCCATGAACTTTCTAAACTATTCAAAAGAAAACTAATCTATGAACAACTATAAGAAGCAAACTATGATAATCTAGAAAGCAATAAATAGCAACTAGTGATTTAGTTGTCAAGCAAGCAAACTAAGATAGCTAGTAAGCAAGAAGTTTAATGACAATCAAATCAAATATAAGAAATGTAAATCAAACTTGCATAAAGAAAATCACACTTATAGAAAGTAAAGCACACTTGCATGAAAGGAAATAACATAAATTAAACTATGTTACAGTTGTATGCAGATTGTGGTTGATGGGGATCCTTCCATTCCTCAATGAGCACACAAGAACAGCAATCACATCTTAAGAATCAAAGAACACCCATAACTCATGACTTGGAGAAAATTATATTATTCATGCTGAATGAACAATTATAAATCTGATGCTAATGAATAAAATGACAACTATTAGCTTCCTTTGAATGATGCTCCTCCTATTTATACATGAATTAGGGATATCTTCTCAATAAATGTAAATCCCTTAAATATCTACTAGATCCATACTTGTCCCAATTATCCCTAAATACTAGATACAAATCCCATGACTCATAAAGATCTCCATGATATTTCTCCTTGGAATATGGTGCACCTCTTGAGTTGAAATTCGAATTTGATCTTGGGAAGCCACATAAGGGTGCCTTGGAAGCTTCCAAATCATCTACACATGTCATAAAACTCATAACCCATATATATATATATATATATATATATATATATATATATATATATATATATATATATATATATATATATATGAAACCATGTTAATTTCCTAGTTTTTAATCATGAATTCACTTTAAATCAATAAAATAAATACTTTGGAAAACAAGGATCCTAACCCATATAATCATGAAGATGGTTACTTGATGTAGGGTTTTAGGCTAGATAGTTATGAAATGAGGGCTAAATGGTCTATGAAATGATGGAAATATGGAAGAATATGGAAGACAATTTTAAGACTCAACAGTAACCATGGTCGAAATCTTGGTCTCATCACCAGAATCTGATCCAAGATCATGTTGTGTGGTAGCTGTCATCTTTTGTTTTCCCTTATTGTTTGGTTTCTTAGGCCTTAGTTCGGGATGCAATTTTCAACAATGGGTTTCATCATGCCCTGCTTTGGAACAATGTTGGTATATAGTTTTCTCCCCTTCTTTCTTCACACTTGCATTCTTCTTTCCCTTCCATTTTCCACCATTCTCTTTCTCCTTACCCTTGAATGGATTCTTCTTACTACCCTCTTCCTGAATGTTCTTTCCTATTGCTTCAAGGTGCGTGGCTTGCACACATACCTCATCCAAATTGTTTGGATTGAATATAAGGATAATAAACCCCCAATATATTTCAACAGTGTATCTTGGGAATTCAAGTTTACTCCTAACAACAAAGCCCTCTTCCTAAACTCCTGGGTATAGTCTTGATCTGTTTGGCCCTTGAGTTGCCTAAAATTTTTCCAACTCATAATGGTTTTTTACATAAATGCTAAAGGATAAAACTATATTTTAATTGCAAAAACAAATTCAACTCAAGAAATGGATATCTTACCATGAGTTCACATTTCCTCTTGAGTATTTTCCTCACACTAGACCAATGCTTCTCCTTCTAGCCTCAATTAAGCCAACTAGATCTTTATTTCATCTTCTTGAAGGTTCTGAATTTTGCAATAAACCTCCAATTATCGAATCCAATTGTGTAACTTTTCTGCATTGACTTCACCATTGTACATGGGAAGTTCAAACTTAATGTCCAATTTGAGTAAGGGAGTTTTTTTCCTTTGGGGTTTTTGAATGAGTATGAACAGTTTTTGTGGTGGAAGTGGAAGATGATGTTGTTTGAGATGATGAGGATGATGAAGATGATGAGGAAGATGAAGAAGATGGTGGAGATAGAGGAGGATTTCCTTCATTACCCTTTGAATCATTATTTCCATCTTTATTATCTCCTGAGCTTCCCTCTCCATGTGGGGGCTTAGAACTCTCTCCAGCCATTCTAGTATCCCTCTCTTCATAGAGGACTCTAACCATGTTAGTTAAGTCATAGAAATATTTCTTGAATGATTCCTCTTCTGAAATACCTTCAGTCTCTCTTGCTCCAGACATGATGGCTTTGGATTCAAGCTCAGCTTTTGGTACTGCTTTATCTCAATTGAAGGTAAAACTTGAGGTGCTTCAAGTGCAACTGAGATTGGAACTTTGGCTGGAGATTGTGGCCTTGTGGCTCTCCTTCTTCTGGGCATTACCTTAGGAGTTGCAACCAATAGTTTCCCTTCTCCTCTCTGCAACTTTAACCTTGTAAGCATCACAAATTTGAAACCATTAAAACCCTACTTGCACAAAACTCAAGTAATCAAGCAAATAACCTTTGCTCTGATACCAAATTGATTTGTTGTTGAATGTTAGCTTTGTTGTGCTAATTTCAACTTCAGATTTAAAAACAATTGCTTATCATTTGCTTCATGTGGATAGGTTTCCTTTAAGGTGTTTGTGAATGAACAGGTAAATTTATGTCAAGTTTTTCGTCAAATTCATGAGCAAAATAGAATAAAAGTAAAGTGTTGAACAACAACAATAAAATGTACAACAAACCATCAAAATGAACACTTAACATAGTGTTCTGATGAAGGAGTTCGCCCCTCTTGGGCTACATCTCCTTGGTCCAGCTTCCATGGCTTACACCTCTATATTATCTCAATAATGGAAAAAGTGTTTTTTACAATGCTCTACTTCTCCTGAAACCTGCTTCAATGTGCTCAGAACATCAAAATCATCTAGGAACACCTTTTTCTGATCCCAATTTGGTTGAATTTTGCAAAAGTTATGGCAAAAATTGTTTCTCCTAGTAAAACTCCTCTAAAACTGGAGGAACTCCAGTTAACTCCACTAAATCTGGAGTTACCGTCTATTTTGGAAGAACCGCCAACTTCTCCACCAAACTAAACTGTAGTTAATTAAATGTAAGCGTAGTTTAATTAAATCTTAAACCTGGATTAGCGCATTTTAACATGCGGTTATGGCTAACGTTATTCTATAATGTTGTAGTGGTCACATGTCGTAATAACCATTAACGGTTATGGTTTAGTTGGTCATCGGTTATACTAATTGTTGGATGGCAGTTTTCACGAAGGAGGTCACATGTCGTGGTATAAATGCCAATGGTTAAATGCTGGCGGTATTTGGTTAACTATTAAGCATAGCCGCGGGGTTCGTGGATGTGTTCACATGGGAGGGGGCTGGCTTGCAGGCTGGCTCCCTCCTACCCCCAACCACAAAGTCATTAAAATTTAAATATATGTTGTGACCATTGAATGTTAAGAACTGCAGTAGGGGTAGAACGATAAGGCATGGATTTTGCTCGGTGCAGGTCGTGAGTTCGACTCCACCGACCTGCCATAAATTTTACACTTCACACCAATATATATCTGACCTTTGGGGAGGGACATGTGGCGGCCTCCGGTTTTGCCACTTGTCCCCTCCTCATTGGTCATTCCTCCATCCAATAAAAACAAGCCACATCACCACACTATTAACCAACCACAATATGACACTTGGAGAAACCTTACTGACCCTTGACCATCCTATTGACTTGCCCAGTCACCTACGATGTTAGCAGTACAAATTACTGACTGGGCAATGATTGTACCTTTTTTTTCAAAAATTCCATTGTTTGGAAAAGCGGACAAAACTCATTATCTTCCTCATACGAACTTTGTTTTGAGGAAACAAGTTGCATTGGGATCCTTTTGCCGAGACGGACATGGTGTTCAAGTTTTGAGCAATTATAAGAACTTTGATTTTTGAGCTAAATACTAAGCACCTAATCACATGGATTTTTCTTGATGTGAGAGTGGTTTTATCTTTGCCTTGCCATTTCCTAATAGCCATAGTGTGATGGAGTTCTCTCTTTGGTTGAGCTGGGATTGTTGGATGGTTTTGGAAATGGATGAGATGGTCTCAGGAAAATTCCCAAGGGCTTAGAAATTCCTTGACTAATAATAGCGAGATATGTGGTAAAACCTGAGGGTGGAGACGGGAAAATTCTTCAAGGTATTGGTGAATAAATTTGGAGGTATCCATGCTTGTCTATGGCCTAGTGATCCCTTGACCCATTTTGGTGGGATTGTGGTAAATCTTGGTAGTGTATTTTTCTTTGTTTGGGCCTAATAATCCCTTGATTGGTAATGGCAGGATTTTGGTAAAGCTTGGATGGGTAGGTGCTTGCTTAAGGCCTAGAAATCCCTTGAACGGTAATGGCAGGATATGCGTTAAAGCCTAGGGAATCCCTGTTTGTTTTATTGGGAGTCCCACATTCATGCTTGGAATATGGCACAAGGGTGATTGGTTATTAAACTATTAAAAGGTTAATATTATTATTGTTGTTGTTATTAAATCTAATATTCATATTAATATATTATAAATTAATATTATTAAATTTAATAACTTTGGATTAATACAATATTCAATTTGTTATATTATAATATATATTAATAGATCATGATATATATTAACTCTAGATATATATGGTAGGGAAGAACAAAGGCATAGATTGATAGAGGTGGAGAGATAGGGGGAGTGATAAGGGAGAGATGGAGATAAATTGAAGGAGAGGGAAGAGGAGGAATGAAAAGAGAGAGGGAGAGGAGTGAGAGAGGTAGAGAATGGTAAGAGAGGGAGAGGTAGACACAAAGACGGAGGGGGGAGAGAGAAGGAGAGAGGGAGGGAGATAGTGAGAGAATTGGAGGGCAGAGAGAGACAGAGAAAGAGAGAGAGAGTTGGGGCAATATGGAGGAAGGTAGGAGAGAAAGGGGGAGAGAGGACTTGCGAGAGAGGAGGAGAGAGGGAGGGATAGAGAGATGGAGTTGGAGGGGGAGAGAGGGAGGAAAGAAGAAAGACATAGAGAGTGAGAAGTGGAGAGAGAGACGAAATGACAAGGGAGATATGGAGAGAGAGAGTGTATGTTTAGGGGTGAGATAAAGAGACAAAGAAGGAGAGATATAGTAAAATAGCTGGAGAGAGAGAGAGAAAAAAAGACAGAGACAGAGAGAGATGTGGGAAAGAGGAGAGGATTGGAGGGAGAGAGAGAGAGAGAGAGAGAGAGAGAGAGAGAGAGTGATGGGGAATAGAGAGCGAGGTAGGAGAGAAAGGGAGAGAGAGGAAGATCGAGAGACAGGACTTGAGAGAGAGGAGGAGGGTGATGGGGTAAGAGAGAGGGAGGTAGGAGAGAAAGGGAGAGAGAGGAAGAATGAGAGACAGGACTTGAGAGAGAGGATGAGAGTGATGGGGGAAGAAAGAGGATTGGAGAGAAGATATATATATATATATACAGAGGGAGAGAGAGAGAGAGATGGGGGAAGAGAGAGGGAAGTAGGAGAGAAAGGGAGAGAGAGGAAGTATGAGAGAGCGAACTTGAGAGAGAGGAGGAGAGAGGGAGGGATAGAGAGATGGAATTGGAGGGGTAGAGAGGGAGGGAAGAATAAATACATCGAGAGTGATAAGTGGAGAGAGAGAGGGAGTGACAAGGGAGAGATGGAGAGAGAGTGTATGTTTGGGGGTGAGATAAAGAGACAAGGAAGGAGAGATGGAGAGAACGGGGGTGAGAATGGGAGAGGAGAGAGGGAGGGATATAGTAACAGAGTTGGAGGGTGAAGGGGTGGGGGGGAGAGAGAGAGAGAGAGAGAGAGAGAGAGAGGGAGTGGAGAGAAGGAGGGAAAGAGAGATGGAGTTGGAGGTGGAGGGAGAGGGAGGTAATAAGAAATAAATAGAGAGATAAAGGTTGAGAGAGAGAGGGAGTGACAAGGAAAATGGAGAGAGAGGGAGAGAGGAAAACAAGATGGAAGAGAGATAGATGTGGGGGAGAGGGAGAGAGAGAGAGAGGAGGGAGGCATAGATAGATAGATTAGAGAGAGTGTGTGTAATTTTTAGGGGTGATATAGAGAGACAAAGGGACATAGATATGTAGATGGAAAGTGAAGAGAGGGAAGAAGACAGAGATGGAGAGAGGGAGGGAGGGACAAAGAAATTGATAGATATGGAGTGAGAGAGCATGTGTGTTTGGGAGGTTGAGATAGAGAGACAAAGTAGGAGAGATGGAGAGAGATATAGATATAGATGGAGGGGGGAGAGAGGGAAGAATATTTTTTGCACTAGATGCATTGATTTCAGTGTAAATGGTGATTTCTAATCATGTTTGATTGCTTGCACTAAATAAATTGATTTTTAGTGTAGATGTTGATTTCTAATGATATTTAATTGCTTGAACTAGATGCATTGATTTCAATGTAGATTATTTCTAATCCTATTTGATTTCTTCCACTAAATGCATTGATTTAAGTGTAGACGTGATTCCTAACCATATTTGATTGCTTTCACTAGATGCATTGATTTCAATGTAGATGATTTCTGATCCTATTTTAATGTTTGCACTAAATGCATTTATTTTAGTGTAGATGGTGATTTCTAATTCTATTTGATTGCTTGCACTAAACGCATTGATTTCAACGTAGATGTTGGCTTATAATCCTATTTCCTTAATTGCATTAGATGCATTGATTTCAGTGTAGATGTTGGTTTATAATCCTATTTGCTTGCTTGCACTAGATGCATTGATTTGAGTGTAGAAGTTGATTTCTAATCTTATTTGATTGTTTTCATTAGATGCATTGATTTCAATGTAAATGTTGTTTTCTAATCTTATTTGATTGCTTGCATTAGATTCATAGATTTCAGTGTAGATGTTGATTTCCAATTTGATGTAACTGGATATATGATGGTACATTAATTTTAAAGTGATTGGATTAGCATTGTGCATTGATTTCAATGTAAGCACAAAAAATTATTGACATTGTACATTGAATTTTTGTATTATAGTAATTCAACCTATTAATATTGGAGAGAAAGAGAGACAAGGTATGATGTTTAGTACAATAGCTTGAGCTAAAGGTTTAAATGGTTTATGATTTAACTTGTCGTTTTCATATAATCGATATGAAAGGATGACAAAAGTAACAAGGGTGACAATAAGAACAATAGAAGAAAATAGTTTGAGATTAATCACAATGAAGACTATTTGAAGTCTCAATGAGAAAAAATATAAGAAGGAGGCTTGGGGTTCATTTAGAAAGACACACTGAGAGAACAAATTGATCTGGAGTTTGATTTCTTGTGCTAGGAAGCTGAGAATTCGAACTGAGTGATCATTCTGTAGAGGAGGGGCAGGGATAGTTCGGGAATACTGGACAGAGAGGTGGAGAGGCACTAGTGGAGGCAGCGCAACAGTGAGAAGGACTGACCCTCGACCAATCTGGGCCCATGCAGGCCTGACATAGAGCCAAAAGGGCCAACGCAGAAGCAGAAGTTGCCCTCACACAAAAATCCGAAATTGTTGGGAAGGTTGATGCAGGAGGCAAAAGAGATAGCGCAGAGCTAACGCAGAGCCTGTAAGGCTGATGTAGGGCCAACGCAGTCATAGTCGGGGTTAGCCAGTTTTGCTGTCGGATCAGCCGAAATTTGCCGAGTGAAGTGAGGTAAAACTCACTCAGTTTTCTGCCATTATATTTTCTCTGTCACTAGATTGTCAGGAGGGTATCCAACATTGTATTTAGAATTACTGCTTAATAATAGAAAACCCTTAGAGTTTTTGCATCGGTTTTCCCGCATTGGGTTTTTTCGGGGACTATTTTGTCCAAAAATAACTTTGTCCTATGTATCTTGTTCTTTGTTCAATTTTCCAGTTTCATGTAATCAAATTTAAATTAGTGTAGACTGCATAAGTAATTTACTTCAGTATTCAGAAAATAACTCGATAATGTATATTAAAATCAAGTAGGAGAAGTAAATTCAGTTTTTCCTACAGTAGGGGTTCCTTGAGAGTAGGAATTTTCACACTAAGGTTGTCCTTTAGGCTTGCTCTGTCTAGGCGTCAAGGGAGATGTGGTATTGGGACTTAAGATCATGGACAAGACCTCCTTGATTGGTGTAAATGCATAATTGACTGGTATGTTCAAATTAACATCAAGAGAAACTAAGGGGTCTCTAATTCGAGCTTGTTGAGCCAAACGTTCTTTTTTGGTTCCATCTTTGTGATCCACCAACTGTGAAGGAGTCATATCTCGCCCCTCGTTGGATATTTACTGACCCATCCACGAGTGTCTTCCCCTAAACCTTAGAGAGGATTCGACGATCAAGTGACCCATAACATGACAATGAATGCATCTAAAGGGGACACCCAAATAGGAAACTTGTTGCTAAAAACAAGAAGACCTCAAAAATATATCTAACATAATCGAGAGTCCACCTATGTAATCGACTTTGACAAGCACCCATGCTACCGTTTCGTCCAGAACTCCCGAACAACCATCATCTACGTAAAAATACTTACCAATCTTGTTGGCTATTTCCATGATGGAAAATTTGGACCAAAGCTCTAGTGGAAGCCTCAGGAGCTTCACCCATAGAATTTTCTACTTGGGGACATCTTTAGTGGGATCAAACCCCACAGACCAATGCTAGAGTAAGATAAAGGCCTCAAACCCATGGAATAGAGGCAATCTTCTTGGCATATTTTGACTTGAGAAAGTGAAAGCTAAACCATCCATTGAGGAGGCCACTCACCTTCAACTTATATTGAAAGATGGGCGACAAACTCTACTTGATCCACCCTTTTATCTAAACCGCGGTCATTTTTGTGAATTCCTAATGCCCTACCAACACCCTCTTCTTTAGTCGTTCCACATTGTACCAATAAATATCCACCCCGAGCGCTAAACTTTGAATGGACTCATTCAACTTAATAAAAAAATTCTTCCTTCTCCTAGACTGATTGCCGAGGATGTCCTTTCCAAGTGTATTTGACCTAGATGTATCTAGATCCTCCTCCTCTATAGGCAGTCTACCACCATCACTACGAGAGTAAGACAAAGTGGGAGGATGGGCATATTGACTTCACATGCCATTCTCTACAACAATAGTAACCTCAATCAACCCTCCAAATCAGAAGAGTGGTCGAACAATAAATCTTGGCTAGATGTGTCCTTAGAAAGCGATGTGCCAACTTAGGGCAACTAGAGAAGTCAACATCCCCCCCTCTTGAACACATCTAATCCACCTCAGATCTCTAATGTTGACATTATGGGTGAAATATTTACCAGAGCATAATAAACTCTATCTCCAACACCATATGATGCCACACCCCTCGATGAGATGGCCAACAACCAGAACCTCGATGATTGGATCAACCACTAAATCTACGAACGAACAAAAAAAAAATTACGTCGTGTCAAAACAACAATAGTCCGAAAATATAAACTAGTTAAATATGTGCCCATGGTCAATGTCGCACCAATTCAATGTTGCCATAGGGAAAGGCCCAACGCCAATAATGGCATAGTCCAATCCAATAAGAAAATTAATTCCAAGAAACATCTCAAAAGTGGAAGTAAAGTACGAAAAATCCAATAGGGAAACATAATGGCAGTGCTTATTAAAAATAAGATCTTTCGGATGAAGATTTCTAATCCTAGTTGATATATTGCTTTAAACCCCTACAAATTCCAATCCCAGTGTCCATAAATGGAAGGAGGACAAAAAAAAAATTACCGACCTCGCCAACCACATTAACTAATGGGAAATTGTGTTAAAGTGGGCATCCCTTCCAATCATGCCCCACTAGAGTTGGGTAATATCATCCAAGATCAGGGATCAATTCTCATTGGCGTCATGACAACATTAAGATCATAGTGAGTCAATCCTAATAGTACCAAAACACGCCACCTGGCCAGTGACAAAAATCAACCAAAAACCTAATCAGCAATAATAAAATTGAGATAAATGCCAATAACAATAGTAGCTAATGTCATCTTTTTTATAATTAAATGAACTAACAAAATCTTTTTAAAATAGATTAGAGTTTTAGAAATACCCCTATTTTATATCCAAATCTTAATTTTTTAATCCTTTTTATAAATTATTATTATTATTTTCCACTTTATTTGTAGTGAAAAGGACATTTTTTAAATATTCTATAGTAATCTCTTAAATATGTCTAAATGACACTTTCTTTTTTAATATTGCTAATAATCTCTCAATATGTCTAAATAGAATCTTAATCTCAAATAGAAAATCCCATTTACAAAACTTGTAAAAAACATTTTTATAATATATATAAAAAATAATAAAAACAAATAATTTAAATAATTTTTTGAAATATTAAATAATCCTAATTTGAATTTTTATTTTATTAAATGTCAAAACTTTTAATAAATATTATCCTGCTTCTTAGCCTTTTCTCCTCTTTGCCTGAGGAATAAAAATACAATATTTTCTTAACAAAATTAAATAAAACAACATCTTTCTTACGAAATTACAAACTTAATTTGTATAAATAAAACAACATCTTTCTTATGAAGTTACAAACTTAACTTGTAATAAAGTATGGATAATTTTAAGAATATCTATAATTTATAATATTTTTCCAATTTCAATTATTATATATTAACTTCAATATATTTATAAAACCAAAGATATCGTGTATAAGTAAAAAAAACATTTAAATTAATATATATATATAATTATTATCTAACCAACCTTATTTTATTTTCCCCTCGATTTTTCCCCTCGATAATTATTATTTAAGATTATTTTCAATAAATAACCATTATTATTTAATATTATCTTTCATAATTTATTAAAAAATAACTGTTTAAATTTCTATTATTATCTAACATTATCTTCAATTACTTTCCGTTTGTGGATGGCCTAAATTTATAGACGAACCATGGTGGCGTGTTCTTATTTTTAATATACCATAGCGTTCACCATTCACACTTTTAAATTTGTCGATAGTCTTAATATTTTATTGTATTATAGTGTGTATTCTGAAAAAAATTGAGAGAAATTTTTGAAAATTTTAATAAATGCTATTAATTTTTTTATGATTTTGAGTATTTTAAAGTTTTTAATATGGAGTTGTCTATAATGTTACTTTTTGAGATTCCGGTGACGGAATCCGGCGGAAGAAATTGAGATGAAATCATGATTTGTTGCAGTTAAAATGGTTTTTTAACTGCATATTCGGATTCAGCACCCTGTAAAACCCCTGGGACGCTTTCTTTGTGCAGAAACTAGTTATCAAACTTCGATTTCAATAAATCACTGCCGGATTTTCACCGGAAAAAATCGCCAGAAAGGCTTTCAAAAAATCGCGTTAAAGACTACGGCTTTTAATATTTCTAAATCTATTTTTATCATTAAAACGATTAAAACACTCTAACTATCTAATTTTTTTATATTTTTTTATCCTATTCCAACCAAAATAAACTATTCTCTGAACTATTTTGTTGCGTAAATAGACAACGCCTAAATAAAACGCCATTTTGTCAAATTTGTACTCATGCACTTTACACCACCGACTAATGTTCCGGTCACCCACCTCAATGAACGTGGGTGACCCACATCACACTTTAATATTCCTACCTAAAAACAATATTCAAATCATACTGTAGCTCTAGTGCCTAGCCGAGGCCTGGCCGACCCGTTAGCACCATTAATTTGTTTTATTTATAAAACAAACTATAATTGGTTTTATTTATAAACTCATATAATTCTAACATTAGTAGGCATAGATGGTATTATTTCATTATTATAATTTATAGGAAGGTAAATAATAATATTTTATTAGATTAGTGGTGTATTTAAAATATATGTGAATTTTATATTTATAATAATGAAATTATTATAAAAAGGTAACCATAAGAATATAGAGGATAATGATGCTATGTCATTTTTATTTATTTTTAATAGAAACGGTTGAATTTTATTTATAAGAAGAGGTTGGGCATGCTAAACAACCTCGATTACAGTCAATTGAGAGAATTCTGGTTCTATAGAGTCCTCATATTCTGGCTTTTGTATCAGAGATTAGCTGTTGCTTTTACGCATTTGGCATGGCTGAGAGATCCTTGCTATGCTTTTGGCGTCTTAGAGTCCTGTCTTACATTTCCTCTTTTTTTTGTTGCTTTGGTACTTTCCTGGGTTAAGCTAATTCCCGAATAAACTTTAATCCACGGTCCAAATTATACAAAACCCGCATATATTAAACTGTATTAATATATAACCTGTCCCCACCTCCGATATACCAAGGCTCTCATCCGTACCCGACCCCACTTCAAGGTTAAAACCCAGCCATGTTCAGCTCGCGATTACCGTCAGATCTTCCTCCATCCAGATCCGATGCTTATCGCATCCCTCTCTGTCTGGCCCTTAACACCTCAAGAGCGCATGATATGTGCGCTTTTGTCCTGCAACACGTCAGCCACTAAGTGACATCGCATCCGTTTCGTAGAAAACTGCCCAGCAGCCAAGAGCAGTGCGATGAAGACCACTTACCACTCCCAGCATAGATAACACCCCTCCTTTTTCAATGCGCGATGACCATCAGATCAACCCCACCCAAATCCGACACTTGTCACATCCCTCGTTGTCCGATCCTTAACCTGATCCCACCTCTGTACCGACCCCACAACAAGGATAATACCCCACCATGTACAACGCCCGATAACTATCAGATCTTCCCCCGCCCAGATTTGACGCTTATCGCGTCCCTCGTTGTCTGAACCTTAACACCACAGGAGTGTACAATATGGACGGTTTTGACCAGCCATGCATCGGCCTTAAGGTACATCACGTCCGATTCATGAAATACTGCCCAGCACCAAGAAGCGGTGCGATGTAAACCGCTTACCACTCCCTATGAGTTTAACACCCCACCTTTTCCAGCGCGCGATGACCGTTGGATCATCCCCCGCCTAGATCCTACGCATCACTTCCTTCAAAACCGTCCTTTGATTGAATACAATTATGCGCCCTATTAAAACACCCAAAAACTATTGGCCCATGCGGAAACCTATAGCCTGTCGAGGAGTGGCCCACTCTTTCTCGATAGTGAAAGTCCGTCTGTGCCAACCTTTGATCTATAGAATTTTGTCCTTGATTAGCTCTCTTTGTCTGTTAAGGAATTTGGCGCCTTTCAGGTTCTTCATCATTCTTAACCAGCATACCTTGAGTTAGAAGACATCCTTTGTTAGCCATTATATCAGCTTCCTTGTTCAGAGCTTGCAGGACATGGTAGAATGAGCAGGATGTGAAGTTTTGAGCCATATTTCTTATTCTTTCAAGGGTCTTGTTTAGAGAAGAGCTATTGAGTTGGTCGCCCGTGTTAAGGAATTTAATTAGGATTTCAGAATCCCCAAAGATTTGAAGGTTTTCCCCTCTATTCCTCTGAGCCAGCTAACACGCTTTGAGCAATGTGAGGATCTCGGACTGGTTGTTGGTGCTCTGACCTAGGCCCCAACTGAAGCTGTATTGTTTTTGTCCATCTGTGGAGTAAATTGTTCCTCCTGCCCCTGATATCCTCGAGTTTCCTTTGGAGGCTCCGTCGAAGAAAACCGTGACTTTACCCTGATTTTTCCACCATTTTTTAAATTCCGCCTTGTTAGGATATCCCGACACATAGGAAATAGTTAAGTATAACTTGGTCTAGTATAGAGTTAGGTAAAGTGTGTTTCTTTACTATGTACATTTTGTAACTTACAATCCGACGGTCACGATATGTAGTGATTCGACGGTTCATTCTCTCCTCAGTATTACCGACACTTGATCCGTGGCTTAACACCCGATTGGTCCATGATCTCTATTTAAAGAGCATGGAGGGTCATTTGTAGGTTAACTGTTCATGAGAGAAGCTTATGTAAAATTTCATTCTTTTATTAATAAATTGCCTAAAGTGGCCGCGTTGGCTCAGGCCGTGGACTGTTTCCCTCTTTGAGGGTTTTAACCACGTCAAAATACTGGTGTATTGATCTGTGATCTGTGTGTGAGTGGTGTTCTTTGGTGTTCTGTCTGAGGAACTTACCCTGTAAATTCCTACATGGTATCAGAGCTATTTGAGGGCCGCATCCGTTGGTGATCCAAATCTGAAGCCGGTAGAACTGCATCTGACTGTCGTTTCCTATCTCTATTGTTTCTGACTACTTTCGGGCCGAGAGGATTGCTCTATTGTGTTGGGAGCATCTGTTCCAGTGAGGAACCCCTTTCGTTTCACGCGAAAAGGTTTTCGGTAGCCCTAGCTACGTCATTTTTAAGATCTTGAGGTATACAGTGTTTATTTGCAGTTTACAGTTATTTTCTCTTTGTTTATTTCGGTTTTGGTTTATTTAGCTTTTTGTTTTTTTATTACCGGATCTGTACCTTTCATTTCTACGTATGCTCTTTGCCCCGCGACTCTGTGAGATCTGGGCAAATCAGAAACAGAAAGGAAGGATTTTTCTCATGCGTATGCTCTTTTCCGCTGCGCCTTAGTGTGATCTCGGAAAATCAGAAACATTGAGGAAAATATTTAGTTTCCGGCTAAAGCTAACTTCGAGCGGTAAGGTTCGTTTTTTTTGTATGTCCGTGTTGGGTTTTGTGTTTTTTGTTTTGTAGGGAAAAAGAGCTTTCTCAAGCAAGCACACAACCCAAAGCTTCAGTGACTAAAAAATCACCCCCCCCCCTCTCTCTCTCTCTCTCAAACTTTTAGTTTAGCTCACTTGGTCCAAAGCTAATTTATGAGAGTAGAGGTCTTGAGGTCAAGTCTCCTGTTTGTGGGGGCGGAGTTTTCATTTCCGCACATTCCCGCACTTCGTCGGCATCTTTATCAACTTTTCTTCAAAAAGCCATAACTTCTTTATCTGGAAGCCGTTTTCAGAGCCGTTTTTTTTTAACCAACCTAATTTTTTGAGATCTTTCCATTGGAACACTTAGTTTCAGCATCTATAACTTCAGTTTCTGTTAAAATGGAAAGTCCATGCCAAGTTATTCTTGACAGCACCAACTACTTCCAATGGTGGTCCTACATTGTGGATTTACTTAGAAGTAAAGGTCTCTACAGAATAGCCTCAGGCCAAGAAACCAAACCGAAAGATGAAGATAAGGTAGCTAAATGGGAAAATAGGCAAGATCAAGCACGTGGGTTGATAGGGATGTCTATTTCTCCAAACCTTAGATTCCATATTGCAGAACCTGATACTCCTGAAGAAGCAATGAAACAGATCACTAAAGTTTTTGGAATTAAAAATGAACTTCAAGCCCATCAACTTGAAAATGAGTTGCTTACATTGGACCCCAATAATTTTTCTTGCATTGAAGATTTTTTGTCCAAGTTCAAGACCCCTAGACTTCTCTTGGAAGGTGTTAAGGTTAAGAAAGAAGATAGTAGCCTTATCTACTCCATTCTTACTAAGTTGGGACCAGCCTATTCTGTGTTTGTTTCCACCTTCCATTCTACAAGAGAAGCCTTCATTTCCCAAGGACAAGCCAACAAGTCCCCTTCCTTTGATTCCTTTTGTGATTCTTTAATAAGAGAACAAGAAAAACTCTTACACCTTGGTCTTCTTCATCTTGGAAACTCTTCTAAGAAAGCGTTAGCCACCCAGCAGCAACCAAATTCAAAGAATCCTAAGAAGTTGTATCCTAAAATGAATGGTCCTAAACCAAAGAAGACTGATAGACATTGCAACTTTTGTAATCAAGATGGCCACTTAGAATCCAAATGCTTTAAGAAGATGGAAGCCTTGGAAGCAGCAATGAAGAAGCATAATATCCATTTGGAGCACTCTTCAACTTCAACTTCATCTTCAGGAATGGCACTTTCTGCATGTGGTTGTCAAGCATCTCGGTCTGGCTATGCACTAAATGTATCTTCTTCTTCTCATTCTCATGAGTGGCTCATTGATTCTGGAGCTTCGTATCACATGGCTAAAAACAAAGCCATGTTTTTTTCTTTAAATGATTGTAACACCAAAAATATATATGTTGGTGATGATAGATCTCTTAGTGTTGTAGGGACTGGAACTGTTCATATAGACAATGGTCAATTTAATGATGTATTATGTGTTCCAACCTTATCCTGCAACCTTCTATCTGTATATCAGATAACTCATTCAGGTGAAGGTAAAATCGTTGAATTTTCACCTCACGATGTTGTAATTAAGGACCTAAGAGATCCTAGACATATTTTAGCTACTGGCATTGCTGATGATTCTACAAGGTTGTATAAGTTTCACAACTTTGGGTCATCAAATCTTCCCTCAGTATTTGTTGCTCATAACGATGAAGTGAGCAAACTTTGGCATGAGCGATTTGGTCACTTAAACTATCGCTCCCTTCAGAATCTATGTAAAGAAAATATGGTGACAGGTCTTCCAATGGTATCTTGCAGAGATGGTGTTTGTTCCGGATGTGTACTCGGAAAACATCATCGGGATAGTTTTGAAAAGCGTGCCTCTTGGCATGCCTCAGCCCCTTTACAGCTTGTGCATAGTGATTTATGTGGTCCACTTCTAGTTGTTTCATTCTCTGGCTACAAGAATTTCTTAACTTTCATTGATGATTTCTCCAGACGCACTTGGGTATACTTCTTAAAACTCAAGAGTGAACTATTTAACATGTTCTTGGCCTTTAAGGCCTTTGTTGAAAAACAATCTAGACATCAAATTCTTAAGCTAAGATCTGATAATGGCGGAGAATATGTTAACAACAAATTCATCAACTTTTGCACTAAGAATGGAATTCAAATGCAACATACTGTTCCATATACTCCACAACAAAATGGTGTAGCTGAAAGGAAGAATCGCACCTTAAAGGAAATGGCTAATTGTATGCTTCAATCTAAAGGACTTAGTCTTAATTATTGGGCAGAAGCAATTAACTGTGCAAATTACATAATAAATCGCACTCCTACTAAGGTTTTAAAGAATATCACTCCAGAAGAAGCATGGAGCTCAATTAAACCAGATGTAAGTCACTTTCGTGTTTTTGGAAGTGAAGCATGGGCCCATATTCCAGATGAGAAACATAAAGCTTTAGAACCTAAGAGTGAAAAATGTATTTTTTTTGGATATTCTGAAGATCTCAAAGGATATAGACTTATTCCACTTAAGTCCAAAAATGTTATCATTAGAAGAGACGTAAAGTTTTCTGAAAATATATCGGCCTACAAGCCTAGTTCGGCGAGTGTGCCACCTCTCCCTATCTCTTCTACTTTTGAAAATACTTCTTCTTCAGATGATGAAAGCGAGGATGAAAATCCTCCCCCACCTTCTCAGGATCCTCCTTCAGCTTCTCAGCTTCCAAAATGGGTCTGTGCTACTCGGGATGCAGCAGGTGATCTTGCCGGTGATCCTACAGATTAGCGACGTACACGTTCTCAATTTGATAAAGCCTCTTCTTTATTGGCTCAAGATTCAGTGAATTATGATCCTGACACCTTTGCAGAAGCTTGAGGCCATCCAGATTGGGAAGCAGCTATGAATGAAGAATATCATTCATTATTGGCAAATGATACATGGGATCTTGTTCCTCTACCAAAGGGACGAAAACTTGTTAGATGCAAATGGGTTTACAGAACCAAGTATGGACCAGATGGGAAAGTTGATAAACATAAAGCTCGTCTTGTTGCTAAGGGTTTTTTACAAGTTGAAGGCATTGACTACACTAAAACCTTCTCCCCTGCTGCCAAAATGAACTCTATCCGCCTTGTTCTTTCCCTTGCTGCCTCTTTCAAATGGGAAGTCCATCAGATGGATGTTAAATCTGCCTTCTTGCATGGGGACTTGCATGAATAAATCTATATGGAATAACCTATTGGCTTTATACAAACAGACTCCAACCTTGTATGTCGGCTTAAGAAATCCCTTTATGGTCTCAAGCAAGCTCCTCGAGCTTAGTATGCCAAAATGGATAACTTTCTTTTAGAAAATGTATTTTCTAGGTGTCATTCTGACAATACTGTATACACCAAGAAAGTGGGCAAGTCTCTTATCATTCTTGTTCTTTATGTTGATGATCTTATCCTGACTGGTAGTGATCCTAACCTTATAAACCATGTGAAGTCTAGCCTTAAAAGGAAGTTTGAAATGACAGACTTAGGACACTTACATTATTTTCTTGGTCTTGAAGTCTTGCAATCCAAGGAAGGTATTTCCCTTTCCCAGTCCAAGTATGCCTGTGATATTCTACGCCATTTTCACATGGAAGACTGTAAGCCAACCCCTTCTCCCTTTCAGTCTGGAGTCAAACTTTCAGTCACTTGTACTTCTCCTGAAGTTGATGCAACCTTATACCGTCAACTTGTAGGAAAACTTTTGTATCTAACCCATACTCGTCCTGACCTTTCCTTTGTTGTTGGCCTTGTTGCTCGGTTCATGCAAAACCCACATGAAAGTCATTGGAAAGCAGCTAAAAGAATACTTCGTTATGTTCGAGGTACAGTTCAGTTTGGGATTCATTACAGTGCCGAAGCAGCTCCTCTATTGGTTGGTTTCACTGATTTCGATTGGGCTGGTGACCCTGATGATCGGAAGTCTACTGCAGGTTATGTGTTCACTCTTGGTTCAGGACCTATTACATGGGCTTGCAAGAAACAAGGTGCCATTTCTCTTTCTTCAGCAGAAGCAGAGTATTGTGGTGTCGTAGAAGCTAGTAAGGAAGCCTTGTGGCTTCGTTAGATTCTGTCAGAGTTTGGCTTTCAGCAGCAACATCCGACTACACTTTGGTGTGATAATCAAAGTTCCATTCAACTATGCAAAGATCCAGTCCAACATCAGCGCAACAAACACATTGAACTGCACATGCACTTCATCAGAAAGCTCATCCACGACCATGTTCTTGAAGTGCAATATTGTTCAACAGATGATCAAGTTGCAGACATATTTACAAAGGCTCTCACAGAGGCGAAGTTCACTAAACTTCGATTTATGGTTGGAGTTCAGGAAGTTGTCACTAAGGGGGGATAGGCTCTAGTGCCTCCTTCCTTCTCCTATTGTGTCATATTTGTAAATCCTTCAATCCTATCCCAAGTTGTTCTTAAGGTGGGATATTAGGATATTCCGACACATAGGAAATAGTTAAGTATAACTTGGTCTAGTATAGAGTTAGGTAAAGTGTGTTTCTTTACTATGTACATTTTGTAACTTACAATCCGATGGTCACGATATGTAGTGATCCAACGGTTCATTCTCTCCTCAGTATTACCGACACTTGATCCGTGGCTTAACACCCGATTGGTCCATGATCTCTATTTAAAGAGCATGGAGGGTCATTTGTAGGTTAACTGTTCATGAGAGAAGCTTATGTAAAATTTCATTCTTTTATTAATAAATTGCCTGAAGTGGCCGCGTTGGCTCAGGCCGTGGACTGTTTCCCTCTTTGAGGGTTTTAACCACGTCAAAATACTGGTGTATTGATCTGTGATCTGTGTGTGAGCGGTGTCCTTTGGTGTTCTGTCTGAGGAACTTACCCTGTAAATTCCTACATGCCTCAGAGATCCGAAGACACCACTCTGGATTATGTCTAGACAAGAAGGTATTCTTCTTGATGCTTGCCCATCTCAGGAATTCACCTAGCCAGCTGAGCTCTTCAGGGAGAAGGGATTTTTCTGGCTTATGAGATGTATTTTCAAAAGTTTCCAGCAGCAAAGCTTTGGCCTTAGCAACCACTGTGTTGGTGGATTGAAGTCTATTGTTGAAGTTGGCTTCATTCCTAGCCAACCAGATTCCCCAATAAATATATTTTGGTATTGCATTCCATATTTTAGTCCATGTTGAGTTGTTATTCAAAGAGTGAGGATAGCGTTCTTTCCAAGTTGCGAAAAGACTAACAACTGAAGACTACTGAGGGATTTGGGCATTGAGCCCCATAATTGCTTGCAACCAGATCTCTTGAGAAAAGGGGCAGTCTATGAACAGGTGATTGATAGTTTCCTGATCCTTGCAGTAGAGAGGGCATCTGTGTGGACCCATGATTCCTCTTTTCTCTAAGTTGTCCCCAGTGAGGGTCCTTCTGTGCATGAGAATCCAGCAGAAGAAGTTGATTTTTGGGAGACCAAATGGGTCCCAAACATGCTGCCAAAGCTTTGTAGTATGGATCTGATGTTGTTGTTCTTGTAGGGCTGCAAAACCCAGCCAAGCTGAGTAAGCTCTGGACTTCCCCCAGCCCCACTTGTCCCTCGACTGGAGATGCACAGGAGCCAAACCAATGAGTTTAGCTAATAATTGATGGAGTTGAGGGAGAATCCAATCAGGAGGGCGATGGAGGGCCTAGTTACTCAAGTTCCCTGTTGAATCCCATGTGCATATGTCAGCAAGTTTGTGGATACCTTTTTGGATGAGTCAGTTACGCAAATCTGCTATTTCTGGAGCAAGATTTAGGGGATGGAGTCCCATGATCTTGTCATCCCACAGTCTAATTCTTTTCCCATTTCCTGGAATTTTGTAGAGCTGTTCTTTGAAGAATTTCCAGCCTTGGTTGCACAACTTCCACAGTGTGCTTCCTTTGTGGGAAGCTACTTCTTCCATATTCTTTATTGAGAGTCTATCCAGATGTTTTTTAATTAGAACTTGACTTACAGGGTTTCTTTGGTTTGAGAAGATTTCCATAGGATCTTCCCTCCCATCACTAGATTGGCCAACACATAATCTCTTACATGAAGTCCACCTTCAGATATTGGCCTTTTCACTATGTCCCAGCTTACTATATGGAATTTTTTTTGGTTCCCCTTTCCTCCTTGCCATAGAAAATTTCGAATCAACTTTGCTAACTGTTTGGTGATCATTTTTGGAGCCAAAAGGAAAGAAGCCTGGTAGATAGGAAGGGATGAGAGAACTGACTTGACTAGAGTGAGCTTCCCGGCTGAGGTAAGCCATTGTCCGCCCCAAGCAGTCATTTTAGCCTTAATTTTGCTGATAATTTCCATCCAATGAGGGGCCTTAGTGGAACCCAAGGTTAAAGGCAGGCCAAGATACTTGAATTTTTCCCAAGAGGCATATCCGGTGAAGCCCAGGGCTTGGGCAATCCTGAGTATAGATTGTTGGTCTACCGCCCAGCCATACACTGCACTTTTTTTCTTGTTGACCATAGCTCTGGAGACTCTGCAAAAGCTTTGGATTACTCCACTGAAGGCTCTTGCTATTTTAATGGAGGCTCCTCCCATAAGGATAGAGTCATCGACGAACAAGGCATGATTGATTGGGTTTGTTCTGGGTATCACCCTAATGCCAGGAAGAGTCTCGTTGAGCTTCTCATCTGTGAGCTTTCAGCTTAGAGAGTCTGCCATCAGAATATATAGGAAGGGGGACAGAGGGAAACCTTGCCTGATTCCCCTTGAAGCTTTGAAGTAGTTTTCCGGCCTACCATTTACTAGAGGGGATATCCAAGGTTCTCCAATGCATGCTTTAATCATTTTTACAAATTCAGAGCTGAAACCAAATGCAGAAATAACTTGGAGGAAGAATGAGTGTCTTACTCTATCGATGGAGTTTGCCATGTCCAGTTTGATGAGCATACCTTGCTCTTTCCGTTGATGGTTGGAATGGATGATTTCCTGCACCAGTATCACATTGTCTAGGATATGCATGCCTTTGACAAACCCTCCTTGATTGGGAGAGATGAGTTTGTCCAGCAGAGGCTTTATTCTATTAGCAGGTAACTTAGTGAGAATTTTGTAGGACGCATTGCAAAGCAAGATTAGTCTAAATCTGTTGAATGTATCTGGGTTGGTTTCTTTGGGAATTAGGGCTAGGAAGGTGGAGTTTGTGCTTCCTCCCACTTTGGCTTTTCATAGGAATCCTTTGATCATTCGGTACAAATCAACCTTGATGATGTCCCAACAAAGTCTATAGAAGTGCATTGAGAGTCCATCAGGTCCTGGGGCTTTGTCTGATTCCATCTTCCATATGACATTTCTAATTTCTTCTTCAGTGAATGGCTTTAGGAGAGTTGCATTGTCCTCCTCATTAACCATCCTTGGAATGTGCTTGAGGAAGTCGTGAGCTTCCTCATCATCCTTCGAGCCTTCTTCTTTGAACAACTGCTTAAAATGAGAGGTTGTCACCTCTTTTATCAGAGTTGTGCCTTTAAGAACAGTCCTTTCAGGCGAGGTGATCTCGGCAATGTGGTTTCTGGAGAGGCGGGTTTGAATTTTCTTGTGGAAGAAGGTTGTATTTTTGTCTCCAGACCCAAGCCAGAGATGTGTGACTTGAGCCTCAAATATTCTTCCTCTTCTCTAAATGTTCAGAGGGTGCTAATTTGGTGTTCTTTCTCACTAAGAATTTCTGCTCTGGTTATGTCTTGAGTCTCCAAGCCCATTTGGAGATCCAACAGCTGCTTTGTGCTCTGTTTTTGTTGGGTAGTGGGAGAGACTATGGGATTTTTTATCTATTCCTTCAGGGATATTTTGGTGGCTTTTATCTTTTGCTCCCAAACATAGCTGGGTGATCCAAGAACATGGATGGACCATGCCTTATTCACTGTATCCAAAAACCCTTCCCTATTTGCCCATAGAGGGCAGAACCGAAAGGGGATTGGTCCCAGGTTTTCTTCTTCTTCCAGCAAAAAGAGGATGGGTTTATGGTCTAAGTTCCACTTTGGCAGAATTTTTGTGGAGATGATCATCTTCTCGGAGAGGAAGGAACTCTAACGAAGGAATCTATCCAACCTGGTTGAGATATGCTCCTCCCCTATTCTATTATTAGTCCACGTGTATAGTCCTTTTTTTGGCTTGAAATCCATTAAATCCCATTGTTGAATCAGGTTTTTCACTAAGGGAAGGAAGCGATCCTTGTTGCTAGTTCCTCCTCTTTTTTCCTTTGGGTCTAGGATTAGATTGAAGTCTCTGGCAATAGTTATATTATTGAGAGAGTATGCTTCCAAAAAACTAGTCAGAGTTTGCCAACATTGTTCCTTTTCTGCACAGAGGACAGGTACATAGAGATTAAAGAGTGTAATTTTTATCTTACTTGATAGGTGCCGAAGTTCGGTGTAAATCCAGTGCTACATTTGAAAGGAGCTCTCAAGCAAGAATTTGTCAGACTCCCAGAGAGTGGCTAACCCGCCGCATATGCCTCTAGCACTTACCACTTTTCCAGCTTTTGTTTTCCATTTTGCTTTGCTAAGTTTCAAAAGGGCTTCACCTTCTATTTTAGTCTCTTAGAGCATGAGGATCTTGGGAAGTTTTGATTTTAATAGGCTCTTGACTGCTTCAGCATTTGATGGGTTCCCCAGTGCTCTGCAATTCCAAGAGACTAATTGCATTATTTACTGGTAGGGGTTGGGGTAGCACCTCCCTTGGGAGGCCTGGTTCTAGTATTTCTGTCGATAGACATCTCTATAGTGGCCTGGCTGCCTTGCATTTTTTGTCTCTTTGCTTCTTCTTCTCTAGCCTCTCTGTGAGATTTCCTCCCCACTCTTTTCAAGGGCCTCTCAGATGTTTCATCTTCTGAGGATCCTGATATCTCAAGGGTCTTCTTTCTTGTCATATCTACATAGGTTGGGGAGCGAGAGGCACCTTTTGGGGATGCGATTTGGACTGATTCCTCTTGACTTTTGTTTTATTCCATGTTATTTGCCTGCTGTTCATCCTCTTTATCTACTGGGTCTTAGAGTTTTTTTGGTGTGTTGAGTATATCAAAGGGGTTTGTTGATATGTATACTATTGGAGGGATTGAGCTTCCTTTTGCTTGGGTTTCGGGAGGAGCAACCCTCCTAGTGGATACGGCTTTCCCTTTATTCCTGTTGCTCTGCTTAGTTGGCCCTGATTTCTGAACCTGAGTCCGTTGATCTGCTTTCTCCTTCTCAGCTCCATCCTCTTATTTCTTTTTGCAATGCTTGGCAAAATTCCCATAGCCATGGCAGTGTTGGCATTTAAAAGGGAGTTTATTGCAGTCTAGGACTTGTATGTGTGTCCAGTCAGCCACCGTGAGTTTAATGGCTTTAGGGAGACCTTCCTCCAGGTCTACTTCTACACAAATTCTCGCAGAGGAGTACTTGTCTCTTCTTTCTGCTCGGTCGATGTATTTGCCTGGCTTGTTGCCTATGGTTTCTAAGGATTTAGGGTTCCAGCAGTGCAAAGGGAGGTGGAGCAATCACACCCAGACCGAAACGGCCGAGGGCACATCTAGAGGCGGGTCGAAGTCTCGAGTCCATTGATTCATATAGAGACCCTGAGAACCCATGAAATATGGGTCGTTTCCGAATGTGAGGTTCTTGTCTTCTGCTACTTCAAATACGAATACAAAGAAGCCTTTGCCGACAAAATGTCTTTTAATTCCTTCTTTGACCAGTGAACGTCAGTTCCTTTGCACCCAAGCTTCTACCGCTTTAGGCAAGGGCCATAAGCATGTGAACTGGCCAAAAAGCCCTCGTTTTGCTAGGTTTAATGCCACTTTGCACAGTTATTCAGTCGACAGAGCAACTGTGGGGATGGATTCCATTTTTTTTACAAACTTCTGGTAGTTTTTGGTTGCTGGCCATTTATTGCATGCTGCAACCAGATTCCAGAATGCAGCTAGCTTAGGTGGAAAGGAAGTTTCCTTTTCGCGGCCCCCTCCTAGGGCCATGACTCTAGAGCTTCGCGCAGACTCATGGATGGTTGTGTCTCTTTACGCGCTCCCCGGGCTTCTTCCTACCGGCCTTAGAGGCTGCACCAGGCTCCCGCTATCTGGTTCCTCTCGCACAGGCTGCTCCAGGCTGCCGCTCACTTGTGATTTCTAATTCAATATCTAATCTGTTGCTATGCAATTTTATCTCACGAAGAAAACTAACAATTTTTTAGATGATTATTTTGGAATTATGATAATCTGAAGAATGCATTACAAAAATACATTTCTTTTATCAAATCTAACATTCTTTCTTAATGGAGAAATGCATTCTTTACAATGTCCAACATGTCTCTTTTGCAGCACATGATCTTTTTTATCGACAATGTCTATGTTTTGTTCAACCTGGTATTTTCATCATATTTATATGATCTTGACATCCATATAAAGGGACAACCAGGCACTAGAATGAATGGGTAAACAAACATTGTAACCACTGGTCTAATAGGATGTCATTCATGTACATGATTCATTCAACAATTCTTCCATCACATGTCTTCTTGCATGTACCTATACTTGTAACCCCCCTTGCATCATCATTATTCTAGGTTTTCCTTGGTTTAGCTATAACCACACTTTTGCATTACACCTTTGGGGTTTTTTTTGTGGATGACCCTCAACCATAACACCTCAAGTGGTTTTTGTTTACCACAAACATCACATCAACATGAACTGCTTTTAGCTGACCATGAACTTTCACATCAGGTGGTTTATAGCTAATCACAAACTATACACTACATCGATGTGGTGTTTAAATTACCATACACTTTATGGAAGTACACTTGCCCCATCAAACTCACATTTGATTCAAGTACATAAAATTCTCATATTTCACTCATACACATACTGTGTACATACTCAATCATGACACCATAAACTTGTTTACAAATATAATGTGTGACCCTCATAGCTCACAAACTTTCAACTTTAATTGTTCATCACCATTTATTTTCCTCTGCTACCATCTTCATTGTTGCCACAATATTTTCACATGCACTGTCACCAACTTTTTTCTTTGTTACATCCAAGATCATATCAATGTCTTCACTTGGGCTTTCTTTATCATTGAAGTTTATTCTACAAACTTACTAATATTAGTTTACCTCACATTCCCTTTAAATCCACATCAAGCTTAAATACGAATCCACTTTACAACCTTGTAACTATCCAACTACTTGATTCCGTGATTTGATGTCCCATATCCTCTCTAATCAAAGGAGGGACACACACTATAAACTAATGCATGTAAGCCTGACTCAACAAGGCTTACCAAATACCCTAGGAAATCAAAACTTTTACAATTTAGACCAACACTTTTGGGTGTTGGGTAGCTGATAATGCATCCCTTACATAATTTTAAATGTGGTATAACAAGCTTCAGATCATTTTACAACCACACAAAGCTTTCCATCACTCCTTTATAGCAATAATATGTCCAAAATATAAGCTCATAGTCTTCATCATCGTTAATCACTTATGCTTTACTTCTCATCTAGAGTCTCCCTTCTTCTTCTATTTCTTATTTGCAATTCAAATGAATAATTTCAATTTTTAGAAAATGTTAATCCATGAATATTATCTATCGCAGATCCACCAGTTAATAAAATTTTTTAAATTTACCATGGGTTTTAACTCAAGGCTTAATCAATCTTTGTTCTAAACAGTGCTCATCAAGTGCATCGTCAATTCATGCAGTTTTGTTCTTATCAAGATTAAAAAATAGAGCCAATTTCCTATATTGTTTCTTCACAAGAGTCCACCATGCCATCATTAGGTTGGAGAATACCATACAAGTCCATTTTTCCATAAATCTACTATTGTACCACAAGTATAATTTCGAGCATCGTCATTGTTTGAGCTAGCCCTCCAAGATTGGTAGAGTCCCTAAGTATTTAAGGAAAATGGGTCAAGGTTTGGGTGAATCAAAACCAGAAAAATGGGGTGGTGTTGTAGGGTATGGAAGCAAGAGTTCACTTGGCTACTGCGAGCCTTCGACAATGACTCCTTTTGATAATTCATGCACAACGCATATATTGTTGATTTCTGGTAGCATCAAATGTGCTATGAGTCTCAAATTTTGCAGGGAGGATTGGGAACATGTATTCCAAAGAACATGTATTTTGCAAGGAGGATTGGGATCTACCCTTGGGCCAAGTAACTTGTCGACCTCTGTGACTTTGGAGATGTAAGCAAAAGAGTTAGAAGCGAGTCATAAACCCAATGCTTTCACACCATCCATTAGAAGGGGAGAATGTGACTAAGGTTGTCCTCTAGGCCTGCTATGGCTAGGCGTCGAGGGAGATGTGGTATTGGGACCTAAGATCATGGACTAGACCTCCTTGATTAGTGTAAAGCCAGAACTGATTGGTATGTTAAAATTAACGTCAAGAGAAACCAAGTGGTCTCTAATTCAAGCTCATTGAGCCAAATGTTCATTTTGGTTGTATCTTTGTGATCCACCAACTGTGAATGAACCATATCTCACCCCTCAGTGGGTATGTCCTGATCCATCCATGAGCGTCTTCCCCTAAACCACAGAGAGGATTTGATGATTTGGTGACCTATAACATGACAATGAATGCATCTAAAGGGGACATCCCAATAGGCAATCTGTTGCTAAAAATAACAAGGCCTCCAAAAGATATCTAACATAATTGAGAGTCCATCTATGTAATCGACTTCGACAAGGACCCATGCTACCCTTTCGTCCAAAAATCCCAAACAAACATCATCCACGTAAAAATACTTACCAATCTTGTTGGCGATTTCCATGATGGAAAATTTGGACCAAAGCTCTAATGAAACCCTCAAGAGCTTCACCCATAGAATTTTGTACTTGGGGTCATCTTTAGTGGGATCAATGCTCACAGACCAATGCTAGAGTAAGATAAAACCATAGCCTCGAACCCAGGGAATAAAGGCAATCTTCTTGGAATCCTTCGAATTGGGAAAGTGAAAGCTAAACCATCCATTTAGGAGGCCACTCACCTTCAGCCTATATGGCAAGATGGGCGACCAAATTTGCTTTATCTACCCTTTTATCTGAAGCCCGGTCATTTTGGTGAATTCGTAATGCCCTACCAACACCCTCTCCTTTAGTCGTTCCACGTTGTCCCAATATATCCACCCCGATCGTTAAACTTTGAACGTGGGTGACCCACCCCACACTTTAATATTTCTACGTAAAAACAATATTCAAATCACTTTGTAGCCTGAGTGCCTAGCCACCCACCGAGGCCTCGCCGACCCGTTAGCGCCATTAGTTACGCGTTGAAAAACAAAGTTCCTGTTGACGTGGACAACGGATTTCGAATATTCTTCCCAGCAAGAAGTTTCGGTAGCAGTTTCGTCTAAATCAACTAAAAATGCGCTCACTCACCGAACCCTACATCGTAAGTCTCTGTGTGTCGCTGATGAATACCTGTCAACTTGTACCTTCATTCTAAGTGAAGTTCCAACCATTTCAACGGTTGAAAGATAAGACTTCATAGCCTTAATATGAAGATGTTGATATAAAGTGATTCCTTTAATATATGTAAAAAAAACTTTGTATGAGTTGGTGTCTGGAATGAAAAGTCACCTGGTGTTAATTTTATTTTGATTTTCACATTTACTAACTATATGTATGTGTGTTTTTTATTTATGATTGGTTTTATTTATAAACTAATATAATTCTAAATACAATGGCATTACTATGCATAGATGGTATTATTTCATTATTATAATTTACATGAAGGTAATAATAATATCTTATTAAATTGGTTGTGTATTTAAAATATATGAGAATTTTATATTTATAATAATGAGATTGTTATAAAAATATAATTATAAGAATATAGAGGATAATGATGTTATACAGTTCTAACTCAGTAAGAAAACTAACAATTTTTTAGATAATTACAATCTAAAAGAATGTATTGGAACAATACATTTTTTCTATTAACTTTAATATTTTTTTTTAAATGGAGAAATGCATTCTTTACAACGTCCAATTTGTTTTTTTTTGTTGGGCATGATCTTTTTGATCGGCAATGTCCATGTCTGGATTAGCCTGGTATTTTCATCATACTTCTATGATCTTGACATACATATAAAGGAACAACCATCCACTCGAATGAATGGGTAAACAAACACTGTAACCACTAGTCTAATTGGATGTCCTTCATGTACATGATTCATTCAACAATTCTTCCATCTCATGTCTTCTTGCATGTACCTATACCTATAACCCCCCTTGCATCATCATTATTCTAGGTTTTCCTTGGTTTATCTATAACCACACTTTTGTATTACACCTTTGGGTTTTTTGTGGATGACCCTAAACCATAACACCTCAAGTGGTTTTTGTTTACCACAAACATCACATCAACATGAACTGCTTTTAGTTGACCATGAACTTTCACATCAGGTGGTTTTAAGCTAATCACAAAGTATACACTACATCGATGTGGTGTTTAAATTACCATACACTTTATGGAAGTACACTTGCCCCATCAAACTCACATTTAATTCAAGTACATAAAATTTTCATACACTCATACACATACGGTGTACATACTCAATCATGACACCATAAACTTGTTTACAAATATAATGTGTGACCCTCACAACTCACAAACTTTCAACTTGTTCATCATCATTTATTTTCCTCTACTACCATCTTCATTGCTGCCACAATATTTTCATGTGCACTGTCACCAACTTTTTTCTTTGTTACATCCAAGATCATATCAATGTCTTCACTTGGGCTTTCTTTATCATTAAAGTTTATTCTACAAACTTATTAATATTAGTTTATCTCACATTCCCTTTAAATCCACATCAAGCTTAAACATGAATTCACTTTCCAACCTTGTAACTATCCAACTGCTCAATTTCGTAATTTGATGTCCCATATCCTCTCTAATCAAAGGAGGGACACACACTATAAACTAATGCATGTAAGCCTGACTCAACAAGGCTTACCAGATGCCCTAGGAAATCAAAACTTTTACAATTTAGACCAACACTTTTGGGTGTTGGGTAACTGATAATGCATCCCTTACATAATTTTAAATGTGGTATAACAAGCTTCAGATCATTTTACAACCACACAAAGCTTTCCATCACTCCTTTATAGCAATAATATGTCCAAAATATAAGCTCATATTCTTCATCATCGTCAATCACTTATGCTTTACTTCTCATCTAGAGTCTCCCTTCTTCTTCTATTTCTTATTTGCAATTCAAATGAATAATTTCAATTTTTAGAAAATGTTAATTCATGAGTATTATCTATTGCAAATCCACCAATCAATAAAATTTTTGAAATTTACCATGGGTTTTAACTCAAGGCTTAATCACTCTTTGTTCTAAATAGTGCTCATCAAGTGCATCATCAATTCATGCAGTGTTGTTCTTATCAAGATTAAAAAATAGAGCCAATTTCCTATATTGTTTCTTCACAAGAGTCCGCCATGCCATCATTAGGTTGGAGAATACCATACAAGTCCATTTTCCCATAAATCTAATATTGTACCACAAGTATAATTTTGAGCATCTTCATTGTTTGAGCCAACCCTCCAAGATTGGGTAGAGTCCCTAAGCATTTAAGGAAAATGGGTCAAGGTTTGGGTGAATCAAAACCAGAAAAATGGGGTGGTGTTATAGGGTATGGAAGAAAGAGTTCACTTGGCTACTGCGAGCCTTCGACAATGACTCTTTTTGATAATTCTTGCACAATGCATATATTGTTGATTTATGGTAGCATCTAATGTGCTATGAGCCTCAAATTTTGTAGGGAGGCTTGGGCACATGTATTCCAAAGAACCCATAAAGCATTTTGGGAAATTCCACCCAGAGACAATTTTATTAAAATAATTAATTATTTTTAATGGACCCTAAGTCTAAACTTAGGAAATTAAAATAATTAATGGGTATTAATCTAACTGTGGGTGTAACTTCTAGAAGAAGATGAGGATCAAGCAGAAATGATCTTAGCCATTGATTACCTTCTAATTTGGGCCGTTGAATGTCAATGAAAAGATTATTTAAGGAGGCTTGAGGGTCATTTGGAAAACACACAGAGAGTTGATCAGTCAGATCGAATTGTTGAGCAAGAGAGCAGTGCAATGATTTCGTGGTGATCACACAGAGAGGGGTAGAGATAGTTTTGGCTGGAGAATCTTCTCCGGAGCCAAGAATATGCAACAAAGAGGTAGAGAAGACACAGAGGAGGCATTTTAGTGCTCAGTGAGGGTGATGCAGAGCTAGGAAGGGCTCACGCAGAGCAACGTAGTGCCTTCCAAGCAAAAGTCCAAGATTTTGTTGGGGGTTTGACGTTTTGAGCCGGGAGGATTGAAGTCAAAGCTCCTGAGAGAAAATCGATCCAATAGAGAGGTGACGTAGTGCCTCAAAGTTAGTGATGCAAGCCCTTGCAGTGACTGCGTAGGGGCAGCACAGAGGTAGCTGGGGACTCATTGGTTCAACTTTCGGATCAGTCGAGACTTGCAGTGTAGAGTGAGGTAATCTCACTAATTTCTTCTGTCGAGTAATATTATCTATACTGGATTATCAATAAGGCATCTAGAGTTTGTATTCAGAAATAACTTCTGCTTAATAATAAAAACCCTCATATCTACTACACTGGTTTTCCCACAATGGGTTTTTATAGGGACATTTGTCAAAAAATACTTTGTCACTTGTGTTGTATCTTTTTCCTGTTCAGTTTCTTGTTTTGACGTATTATTTTAAATAGTGAATGTTGCAGTTCTATTTTCTTCGATATATATTGTAGAACACAGTAAATAACTTGTATGGATTAACAAGTAGGAGAAGTAACCTCAGTTTTCTGCAGCATGGATTCTGGTTTAGGAATGTTCACATGGTATCAGAGTTGCAGGTGAAGCAAGAAGAACAGAGCCGGAAGACCCAACGTTGAAGGAAGAAGGGAATTCTTCCTACAGAGGCAACAATTCGAATCTCGAGAGGGTTTGCGTAATTCAGGCCAGGAGGGCTATATTTTCATGGTAAATCTCTCTTTGAGTGAGTCGACAGGGAGGTAAGATTTCCAGATCAAAATTTTTCAGTGACATAGGGAGCAGCACAACAGAAGATTTAGCGAAACGAGATTTCTGGTGGGACACAATTTTTCTGCAAGCAATCGCTGGACAGAAAAGACATCAAAAGGAAGAAGAGAGACACTAAGGGAATTTCTTCCTCTGAGAATTCATAGCTAGGGACTTCGAATTCTCATTTGCTGAGCAACAACAAGAGAGAGGAGGTCATTTGACATTTCGTTTGATAGAGATGGTAGCCAGTGGGTTGAGAGATCATGACAGGTTGGATGGGGCATCCAACTATGTGATCTAGAAGGCAAGGATGTCGTTCCTTCTATATGAGCATTTTCTCAAGGCCTATGTCGACAACATGGTAGCTGAACCCGCAGATCTAGATCTGCTCAAGAAGTAAAAGGGAGAAATGACAAAGGCAAAGAGAATGATTCTCGATGGAGTAAAGGATCATGTGATTTGTCACATTGCTAGCAAAGGGACTGCTAAGGAGATGTAGATGAGTTGTCTACGCTGTATCAGGGATCTTCCAAGCAACAGAACATGTACTTAGAGTTGAAATTGAGATCTGCACAGATGCAAAAGGGGGAGCACATTGATCTGTTCCTCACGAAGCTTCAGGAGACCCTAGACGAGTTAGTAGCTGTGGAGTCTACACCTCAAGGTTCCGAGATGGTGAGACGGGCCCTAAATTTAGTCTCAGAAGAGTGGCAAGTCTTTGTCTAGAGCATCTTGGGTAGGGAAACTTTGTGAGGTTCGGATAGTATGTGGGTATCTCTCAAGCAGGAAGAGCATAGGAGATATTTAGTCCAGTATAAGTTTGACAGAAGCAATAGTAGTGGGTCGAAGCCTAAGGAGGAGGAAAAGAATGCAACCCTTGCATCCAAGGGGCAACAGAAGTAGCAGAGGTAGAAAAAGGACATCTCGAAGATCAAATGCTTCAGGTGTTGTGAAATGGGTCACTACACAACATAATGTCCTCTCAGGAAGAAGGACAAAGATGAGAAGTATGATCCGAAGGTTGCACCTGTGAAGATCAAGGAGAATGATTTTTCCATGACAGCCAAGATACCTCAAGGAGGGAGGTGGGCTAATTTGGAGCTGTAGTTCGAAAGACCTACATATGGGCAGGATCTTTGAGGAGCCCACCTCTCGAATCAAGTCCTTGCTATGGGAGCCCAGATAAGATGGACTAGTGTCAGTTGGTGCAGAGGAGTGTTGGAGCAACAGATGCAATGGCTAGAACGCCAAGTCTGAGTAGCGTAGTGTGGAGTTGCAGCAATGCAGGGAGGCACAGTGCAGTAGCAACAGCAACACAGTGGCTTTAGAGGAATAGGGTGGGACTAGCAACAGTCAAACCTTTAACATCGAGATGCATCTATGTTGAACACTTGTTCAGTTTTTGGGATGTTTTTCAGTTGCAATGTAGATGAAGTGTTAGTAGTGACAGTGTTAACAGCAACACAGATGCAACACTTGAGAGGGTGTTGTAGTACGAATGCAGTGTTGATAGTGGCAGTGTTAGCAATAGTACAGTTGCAACAACAATGCAGTATTTGGTGGATAGCATGTCAGACATCAACATCGCAGAGGACGATTTTATGAAGTTACGGTGATGCTTCAGTGGGAGGCATTGCTATAGCACATTCCTCGCTAAGAGGGAGTGTTGATTTCTGGTAGCATATGATGTTCTCTAAGTCTCAAATTTTGCAGGGAGGCTTGGGCACATGTATTCCAAAGAACCTAGCAAGTGTTTTAGGAAATTCCACCCAGAGACAGTTTTATTAAAATAATTAATTATTTTTAATGGGTCCCTAAGTCTAAACTTAGGAAATTAAAATAATTAATGGGTATTAGTCTAACCGTGGGTGTAACTTCTAGAAGATGACGAGGATCAAGCAGAAATGATCTTAACCATTGATTAGATTCTAATATGGGGCGTTCAATGTCAACGAGAAGATTATTTAAGGAGGCTTGAGGGTCATTTGGAAAACACAGAGAGAGTTGATTAGTGAGATCGAATTGCTGAGCAAGAGATTAGCGCAGTGATTTCATGGTGATCACACAAAGAGGGGTAGAGATAGTTTTGACTGGAGAATCTTCTCTGGAGCCAAGAATACACAATAGAGAGGTAAATAAAGATGCAGAGGAGGAAATGAAATGCCCAGTGAGGGTGGCGCAGAACCAGGAAGGGATGAAGAAGAGCAGCGCAGTGCCTTCCAAGTAGAAGTCCTAGATTTTGTTGGGGGTTTGACGTTCTAAGCGGGGAGGGATGAAGTTGAAGCTCCTAAGAACAAATCGATCCAGCAGAGAGGTGACGCAGTACCTCAAAGGTAGTGATGCAGGTCCTCGAAGTGACTGCGTAGGGGTAGTGCAGTGGTATCCAGGGACTTGTTGGTTCAACTGCCGGATCAGTCGGGACTTGTAATGTAGAGTGAGGTAGCCTCAGTAATTTCTTTTGCCGAGTGATATTCTTTGCACTGGATTGTCAGCAAGGTATCCAGAGTTTGTATTCATAAATAACTTATACTTAATAATAAAAACTCTCAGATCTGCTGCACTGATTTTCCCACATTGGGTTTTTCCAGGGACATTTGTCCAAAAATAACTGTGTCACTTGTGTTGTATCTTTTTCTTGTTCAGTTTCTTGTTTTGGCATATTATTTTAAATAGTGAATGTTATAGTTGTATTTGCTTCGATATTTACTGTAGAACACAGTGAATAACTTGTATGGATTAACAAGTAGGAGAAGTAACCTTAGTTTGTTGCAGTAGGGATTCCGGTTTAAGAAATTTCACATAGATCATGCACCCTCTCTCAAGATAGAGAGGAACTTGTAAAACTAGAGTTTTTGAAGGAACGTAAGCACAAACTTATTCAAAAATATTAAATTATTGATTGATCGTACATCTGTTTCCATGAATTCTTCTTCCAACTCAAGCATACTACTTGAGTAGTCTAATAGACGATCACCTAGTGCAGTTAGATGAAAATCCTTTGCACAAATGACAATTGGATTAGTTAAATAAAACATAGCACTCAAATGGAGGGAAAAAATATTACAAGGAATATAATTTCTTTCTCACCACACAACTATGTACACACATCTCTAATTTACAACTTTAGACATGGGTTTTTCTTCTACTTTGGGTGGCTCCCCTCCTTGGCCAATCATGAATTTGGATATGGGGAAATTTCAGATGGATAAAGCCAAGCCGGTTATATGTTCTATTTCTATTCATTGCCATCAATTCTTCTTACATGTAACTCTTAACTGATGTTTCCACTATCAAATTGATCTATGTGTTTATTGTCCAACATCAACGTGTTTTCCATCTCCACTGATTCATAGATCCAGATAAACCAAGGAAACCTTCTATAGTTGTGGGAAAGGCTTCCTTTTTCATTTTATTTTATTGTGGACGTCTCCACATAACAAGAAGCTACAAATAGATCTCATACTTTTCTTCTATATCAATTTCTCCCCTTGCAATTGTGAAGGATTTCTTTCTATCTGATCACATACATGAACTACCTCTCTCTTGCACGACTTCTTACTTGTTGTAAAAACAACAAAGATTCAATGCTTTGAATCTTTGAAATCATCTTGGAGAAGGTCAATTGTATCGCTTCACGTACACGTGATATCCTTAACAAACAAATAAAATATTTCAAACTGTAGCAACATTCACAAAGGCCCACATCATTTTTATTTTCGAGCTTGTACATAATTGGATCTTCTACGTAGAAACTGAATCACACCATTCATTCAAGCGTATTCTCTCAAACAAACTAGGACATACCACGACACTACTTTTTTCTCTTGATGTTCCTAAGCCCTCCAAGGCTCTCCTCCCTAAAGGGAGTCAGGCCCAAAGACTTGCTTTGATATCAAAATAGAAATATATATATATATATATATATATATATATATATATATATATATATATATATATATATATATATATATATTAATAAATATGATTTATGTTTGAAGCAAACAAGAATCCCATATTCATAGTAATGGAATCATTCCAAAAGATAATCACAACAACATGGAGGATAATGACACCTATGCAGCTCCAACTCACTCTTAAGTTGGAAGCTGACAACTTTCTAGAAGACTATATTGGAACTATTATAATCTAGAATAATGCATTGGACAATCCATTTCTCCCATTAACTCTAACATCTCATACATCACACCTCTTATCGTGTTAAGTTTTATTTATAAACCATAACTCTAAACATAATTGAATAAGTATAGATGGTATCATTTCATTATTACAATTTATATAAAGATTATATAGAGTTAATTAATATGACCATTTACTTGAACTCTATATAAGAATCATATAGAGGAAATTCAATTGCACCAATTCCTTGTACTCTATATAGGAATCATATGAAGGGAGTTAAATTGGACTATTTACTCCTATTGTACTGGGTTTTACAATAAAAGCCTCCTCTATTATATGATAATTAATACAGACATTTCAACAATCAAAACATAGTAAAAACAACTATTTAAAACCTCCAACAATCAAAATTTGCATAAAAGAAATTTAACTTCTAAGATTATTTTTCCATAAGAATTATATGCCTAATTATTAGTTTATAAACACATTATGATGCAAAACAAATTTGTAAAAGAACATAAAAATAACATTAATTTTTGTCAACAAGAATGAATGTTGAAATTGAATATTACTTTTTTTTTTCTCAAACATGGTAATTCGGTTACTCATTGGATTAATCTTGGCTAGGCTCAAGAAATATATTGGATGCTACTATTGTAACTGAACAAGAGTATATCCAACAACTTGTTATATATACAAATAATTTATGACTTAACAAGAGTCCAGACTCCAAATCATGGGGATGCTACTCCTTGACCTTTATCATATTTAGTATTGAATTTCTTATAATAAAGAATCAAACCTACATTGAATCAATTTTGATCCCTAGTGTCCATTGTCATATCTTCATATTAAGTAGACATAAAGAAGACATGCAAGTAATATTCATAAATCCAAGTAAGTGGAGCAAGTAGTAGATGCAAGAAAGTTGAATAGTCTGTAAATACAAGCAAGTGGAGTAGGAAATAAATAGGTACCATTTGTAAATCTTACCAACAAGAGGATGGGGGGTTGATTGGAATTGCAATTCTTTTTCCTTATGAGTAACTAAAAGATTCACCACAATCAAAGCTTTTGATTTTTAATCTTCACTGTTAAAATTTAATCTCAATAAATAAACTCCATATCAATAAAATTCTATTATATAAAACGATATTTTTTTGAATTATTATATTATATAAAAGACGATTAACTTTTTTTTTGTTTTTTAATTATTGTGATATATAAAAAATTACTAATAAAATATATATAATAACTAGTAAAATACAACCAGTAAAATTTTCATTACTCTTCACTTGAAAAGTAAAAAACATACCATTAAAATATATTATTAAAATTTTCATTACTCATCGCTTGAAAACTCAAAAACTATAAAAACCATTTTTATTTAAATTTGACAATTAATTTTTTATTTTAATTAAAATAAAAAATATTTTTATGTTATTTCAATTTAGTTAACTCTTAAAATTCAATAATGACTTCCTCACTTTAGTTTTAAATTATGATGGGCGCTTCTTAATTTCCAGGTAATTTAATTTTTTGATTCTATGTACATCATTGAATAATAATAAGTATATATCTATCTTAAGTACGATCTAACATGAATGGAGAGGGATCAAATTTCTTCACGTGCAAACTCTTTTAGAGTGTAAAATACATTGTGTTATTTTTCATTATTTAAATTGTATTGTTGAATGCTAAATAGAGTATATATAGGACCAAATAAAAATTATATATATATATGAATTTGATATCGATATAAATTAGTTAACATAGATCTTCAAATAATTTATTTAAATTTCTTGTTAAAATATTTTTGAAAAGTATAAGATTTAAATATCTGATTGACACATTTTTTTTAATTATCGTTAACATTATTTTTCTATTTAAAACATAATTTTTATTTTAAAGAGAGACAGACATACGGACAAATTTACCCATCTCTTCATATTGGACTGTAAAATAAACCTCTCAACTTAAATATTAAAAGCCTGCTTTGTAATATAACAAAGCATTATAAATTACCAAATGTGTTGGGGGAGGAAAGTTAGTTTGAACTCTCTCACCCAATATCTTGTTTCAACACTAACCGTACTCTCTCACCCAATATCTTGTTTCAACACTAACCGTTTCATGATTTTTGGAAAAGGATTTATTATTTCCAGTTAAAACCTCAAAACGAAATGCACAGAGCCACAAAAGTTCATAACCATTACGCCTTGGAAAGCTCGAGTAGGGATGGAAATAATGTAAAATCTTATATATAATATTTGTCCAAAGGCAAATTTGTATGGAGGCATGTTATATGATAGAATTTACTCCCATGGTTAAAGTGTTTCAGGTAACAGATTTTTAATAAGATGTTTAGAAAAATAAATTCAAATTTTATAATTTTATGGTATTAAGTTTTTTTTATAGGAAAGATTAAAAAATATTATGAATAAAAATGTGTTATAAAGTAGTTTTAGGGGTAGATTTATTGGCAATCGAAGTGATGTGAAATTAGACAAGTTAAGAGATTCAAAGTTTAATTTTTTGGACATGACTCAAAGATACAGTGGTAGTGATCAAAATAAACAATGTTATAAACTAAATTAATTAATAATAATATAATAAGTTTCATTCATTTTAATTTTAAAAGATCTTTTTATCAATCTTAAAACTAAAATTAATTAATAAAAATCACATCAATAATAATAAACTAATTAAAAATTCATTTAACATATAAAAATATTATTAGATTTTTTTATTATTAATTTTTAAATTAAAAACTATTAATTAAAAAAACTAAATAAAAAAACTATAATGTCCCCAATTTTTGCATTAGCTTATGATGAGATGATATGGATTAGATCATTATATTATTTTTCATCTATCTTGATGCATTCAGAGTGGAAAAAGTGGAGGAATCAACTCACAATACCATTTTTACCGGCAAGACCTAGTTTGGTAAAATAAGTTATGAAACTTTCCGAGAGCATTTTAAGGAATCAAACGACTTTTTTGAGGGTAATTTTTTTTTGCTTTAATGTCGAACTTTCGTGCTATTCTACACATAGAGATATTTCCAACGACATAAGAAACACGTCAATCGAAGTCCGTAAGCAAAAGTTATGCAACTCAGAAGTTGACCTTCTTGTTTTCACACTTATAGTTCAGGAGGATGTCGCGTCAACCCCCATTATTCATGGAAAATGGGCTATTCGTGTGTTTTTGATGTAAAAGACTCTAGAACTCTAGTTAAGAGGTGATGTATTTAAACTTAACCACTAGTAGACTATTAAGATGTACTATAACTAGGTCACTAGGAGGAAGAGGCATTCCATTCTTTCGAGAGCATTTGTTTCCATAGTTGAGCAAAGATAGCTAGGAGAGATAGGAGGTAGAGCACACAGAGAGGATCTGTACACTGTAGCAGCCCACAAGCCACATGCATTAATTATTTGTATTTGCATCCATATTTCCAAACAGAGAAAGAGAGTGAAATGACCTCACCTTCCAGTCAAGTTTTCTGCCAAAAGGGTTTCCTAAAGCATATCTTGTGTCTTATGTGTGTGTAAGAGATTATTTTTTCATTCTCTACTTTTCTGCATAATTTCCATTCACATGCATGGACTAATTACAGTTAAATTTACAGATCTAGAAGTTTAATAAAATTGTAATAATGTAAAAATTTAGAATTTTAATATATTATTATCATATCTATTGTGACGAATTGTCGAGTGGAATATCCACGACAGTTTATGGATCATGAGATTAGGAGGAGCCTTGAGAGCATATGTTAGCCAAGTCATAGGAGTCAGATTACATTATTGGTGGGCCTAGAGAGTTTTGAGGAGTTCTACAGGGTTCGACTAAGATCGTTTGCCATATTTCACCATCACTATCAGTTCTACACAGTTTTCTCCTGGTTCCATTGTATTCCAACAATTCTCGTAAAACAAGGTTATTAACATGTATATTTTAATTAATTATGCTTAAGGTGTTGTTTTGGGCTAATTACTTAGAGAAACAACTTAGTGTAATAGCTCATTGGAATTGGGGCGAAAAGATCTACATGGTAGAATGATAAAAAGAGTCTTTGGGTGGTTGGTGTGACCATGGAGATGAATTAAGCATTTTCTGGGGTTAATAATGGCTTTAATTAGTTACTAACGTCACTTTATTAAACAGAGAAAGGGAAAATGTTTTTAATTTTAATTGGAAGGAAAAGGTAAGTGAGTTATAAATCATGTAATGAGGGGGTCTCTCCTCATTCTTTCACTTACATTTTGAGAAAATGAGTTCTTGGAGAGTTTTTTGGAGAAAAGCATAGGGTTTGGGAAACTCTAGCCGCCATAGTTGGTTTCGATTTTGAAACTATACATCCTTACTAGTTCAAGGAGTGGAATCACTTTGATTTCACTATTGGGATTAAAAGGAAAAAATGATTTGCAAGAGACATTCAGGTAGAAAGGGTGAATACATGAACATGGGTTACGATTTTGGGCGAAATGTGGTGATGAAATTTTGAATTTTACTCTTTTCTTGAATTGAAGCCCTCAAAATTCATATAAGCATTGTGAATTTTGCTTCAGAGGAAAAAGATGATTTGTGAGAATTATGTTTTTGTCCTAATGATATTTTTTTGCAAAAAAAATTAGTGTTGTATAATCTGTCAATTTTCCATTAAATGAAATACTTTCCCTTGCAAATTTTCGCACAAGTTAAGAGGTATGTGTGTGTTAATGTACCATAACTTAGTATAAAATGTGTAATTATATATATGTGTGTGTGTGTGTGTGTGATCTGCCTAGAGAGAACTAAGTTATGCATATTAAAAATTTATTTTTTATGCAATTTATTTTTTATTATTTTTCGAAGTTGGTGAAGTAATATTTCAATTGCATTTTGCAGACACAAGAGTTCACGTAATATTTTTGTTTACTATTTAAATAAATTAAAGACCAAGAGTACCCTTTTGAAGAAGACTTGTAACAAAGATATTTGTATTTTTTGAATTTTTTTTGTTTTGTATATTTTATGTTATTGATTTTTTATTCAACCCCTTTGACACTGTTTAAAAAAAATTCAAGCATTATGTGTAAAAGAATTAGAAGAAAAATATCATATGAATTCAATAATTTCAAATTCATATTTCATTGGATAGAGGATTCCTTCACAAATCAAACATGACCAACTCCACCACTTAAGGACAAATTCTTTTGAAGTCCGCAAGGGTACAAAATGGTGTTGCATAGAAGTCTATGTAAGCGAAGCTAAATCCACGTTTTTTAGGCCCTCAACAACTTGATCAAACACTTAAGGTAAAATTTGAAATAGCTCCATCGAGGGTTTATCAAACCCTCTATCGAGCTAACATGGTTAAACAAGGGATCGATTGAGCCATAGCTCGATCAAGCCCTTTGAACCATAAACTCCTTAAAAAAATAACTCAATCGAGGGATAAACTATTGCTCTATTGAGTTGCTTTTTTTCTCCCTCCCAACCTATGTGCTTGCCAAAAAGTGTAACCCATCTTCACTCATTCACCTAAAAGTGTTATCTGTTGATTTTATTGACTTTTTAGGTGTTTCCTATCTCATCTCTTCAGGTTGGGAAGAAGTCTATGAAGAGCCCAGTTCCAAAGAACAAATGTAGCCAAGTTTTGCTTAGAAAAGAAGTGATTCGAACCAGTGTCTAAGAACTCTCTCTCTCTCTCTCTCTCGCATGAGTTGGATGAGTTTACTAAAGAAAGGGTTGAGTTTTCTATTGTGTGAGGTTCACACTCCATTACTACCCATTGTTGGTCAATGTACTTCATAAAAGGTTGGGCATTTGCTTGTGGGTTGAACGTATACTACACAAGGACTTCACTCAATGAACCTCTGACATATCACATGTGTTCGTGACATACTAAACAATACTCTTAATTTGACTACATATTAGAAGATACCTTTAAAATCACATTATTTAAACCCCTACCAATATGAACCCAATACACCTTTCCAATTTAAAAAACCTCTACTTTCACTAGATATTGTAGGTATTCTTTTTTTTATTAACATTTTTTATACCCCTTTATATTTTTTCATTAACTTTGAGCTCCATTTTTTATACATGCCAATATAAAAACCCTTTACCCCCTATTATATGCTCAATATATTATGTCATTTTTCCTCAATATATGTCCCCCAATATGAACACATGTGGTATGATATTGATCCCCCAATGAAGCCCCGTCAACATGTTGTTGTTGGTCTTGGCCTCTTTGTTGGTTTATTCATGAGGACGCCATTACTAGGGGTTGAGTTCACTAATTTGGAAAACTCAGGTTGTGGTATTGTTGGGGTCGAAGTGTGTCATTATTTTGGGCACTTTTATCATATTATCTAGGCCGTGCACTCTTCCTATCTCTGGGTTGCTACCTCAACATATTTCAGCATTAGTATACTATGGGCAAGAGCATGTGACAATGTGCTTAAAATTTGAACTAACATTCATTTGTATGGGAAATGTATCTCTATAATGAAGTTGCTAGAACACTCACAAAGGGAAGACATACTTTCAGATTTGTAATAACAATCAACTATACTAGGTTTATTTGTGCCTATTTATTTATGGCTTGTTTACACAGTAGTATGTTGAAGTATAATATGGTTGTTGTGTATTTTATGGGTTGTCCCATGTGAAGAAACAATTATTTAAATGATTGTAGCACACATTTTCCACTAATAAATAACATGTTGTTCCTTATAAATTTTATGCTTTAGTTGGGTTGTGCTTGCAAACATGTATTTGGTTATGCATGTCAAAGTGAGAAAATATTCCTACAACAGTATAGACTCAAATTTTTTGAAGAAATGTCTCAAGGAAAACTCAATCAAAACCTGACCAAGATATTTATATATAAGATAGCCCATAGTTATTGAAAATATCAATTAAAGACATTGACAACATTTATAAATTCAATATTTTTATTGAAGAATAAATTTTAATAAAATATCTTAATAATAAAAAATTATTGGTAATTTTTAAAAAATGTTTAATATTTGTATAAAATAATATTTAGAGATAAAAATGATTTTTATTTTTCTTCGATTGTGGAACTTTAAATGTGGACACTTGACATAGAATAAAATCTAATAAAATGTTTTAAAGTAAAAATTAAATTCATATTAAATTATAATTAAACTTAACATTTATTTATCATTAATATTTTAATGTGAAATTTAAAAATACTCCTTTATAATAAATATTTATTAGCTTTTTTGAGGGAAAGCCAAAATACATAGAAATGTTAAAATTGCATAATGCAATGAAAAATGAAATATGGTATTATATATAAAAGTAGATTAATAAATGGAAAAAAAAATACTATTGAAATGGAAAAAATAAAATAAAAAATGGTATAATTTGTAATATAAAGTGAAAAAATGTTAGAATCTAAATTAATATTTAAAATGTTAAAATTTAAATTAATATTAATAATAATATTTTTGATAAATAAAACATTTAACATTAAAAAAAGAAGTGGATATATTTTGTAATGTAGTTTTTTAAATTAGGTAATTTAATTATTTTTTAAATAGGGGCCACACTAAGCATGCCTAACTGTGTGCTTTATAACAATGACTTCGATCTCAATGTTACTATGTCATATAAGTTACCAATTTAATAACATAGAATGTATAATTAATTTGCACATTTTTTTTTCCCACAAATTGTGGGAATTTTCATTGAAATCTACCTTTTTTTTTCTGAGATCTTTAGCACTCCAGGAAATCAATAAAAGTAGCGAATAACACATACTAGCTTTTCATCCTCCAATGGATCAAAATTAGTTCAACAGCATTGATCGTCACTAGGTTTAGGACATCCGCACGCCACCTATGAAGTTAAAGTCAGAGAATCCAATTCGGCACAAACTGCAGAATACATGTTCACGTAAATCTTGAACTGAAATCCATGTATTAACCCAAATAAAGGTTGGAAAATTCTTTTTTATTGATGCAAAACTATTTTATTAATGTAAATTTAACTCTGTAAACGTACAACTCAATTCGTCACAAACTATGCAGTAATGCTGACGTAAATCTTGAACTGGAATCACCGTATATACCTCAGTTGGAAACCAGCCAAAACATTGGAATTTTGAGACGTGATAGAGATTCACGTTGCCTCCGATGGACTGTTAATTCTGTAATTAATTTTAACGTGCGAATCATAGGAACGCTGCAATAAACTTCAAACATTTTTACCAAACCATTCTTAAAAAACAATATTTATGGTAAAAAACAGTTATTTTTCATTTTAGTCCAATTTTTTAATTATACTCAGAAAGATATTTCTATTTTCATGTTAAAATAAAAGCAATCCTATTCCTTGTATACACCTGTTCCCACTGTCCTCTCTATTTCTCAAATATACCCCCACCAATGTTGCCCTGTAAAATGAGAAACCGACTGACTCATGGTACATGCCTGTTCCAATGTAACCTTTAAAATAAGAAACCCACTCCACCTCTTCCCATGGTCAAACACTCACATCCCACCACTCCCTCTACTCCACGTACTCACACACCAACCAGAGCAGTTAGCGCAGTTACTTACGCCTTCAAATGCAATATTGACAGCCACTCTCCACTAAATGTTCTTTGCTTTGTCGCTCACAAACGGCTTTCGAATATTCCATTCCAGAACACGATTCTGTAGCACTTTCGTGTAGAAAGCTCGCTCACCAAACCAAGACCGTAAGTCGACGGGCGGTTGCTTCCATCAACTTCCCGAAAGTCTGTGTCGAGGGTGAATACCTGTCAACTTGTACCAGAGATCCATGGAGCCTTGTGAGTGTTGTGAAAGTCTGTGTTGGAGCCTTTTTCAACACTCCGAAGTTTCCGAGATCCATGTCTGGGCGTTCCGAATTTCACTCCTGACCGTTGAATCGATCATAGAGCCTGGAGGTATTGACACGTATATACTATGCTGTCAATTTTCTATTGGCTATTGCATTCTGGATTTTATTGTTTTCAACCTACTTTATCCGTAACAGCCGACCCTTTTTATCTATAAAAACACACGCTCCCATTCAAGCAAAACACACACTACACTTCTACACTAGTGTTCTGTAAATTGGTTCTTCTTCTTTACAACAGACTATTGAATTCCAGACTATCTATTCTCCTCGGACTTCCTCTAACCATGAATCCAGAAATTTCTGCTGTAGATCAGCTCTTCAGTGCAAAGGCTGCGGCGGCCAAGAAGAAGTGCAGAGCGTACGTGACTTTCTTGGCTGGATGTGGCGACTATGTGAAAGGTGTGGTCGGTCTTGCAAAGGGTCTCCGCAAGGTGAAGAGCGCATATCCTCTCGTCGTTGCTGTGTTGCCCGATGTTCCGGAGGATCATCGCCTGCAATTGCGAAGACAGGGTTGTATTGTTCGCCAGATTCAACCCATCCATCCCCCGGAGAATCAAGTGCAATTCTCAATGCCTTACTATGTCCTCAACTACTCCAAACTCCGTATTTGGGAGGTATTTTCATTTCTTGCAAATCTCCATACATGCATACATTTTAACAACAATATCTTTCCTAAATACCTGAATATAGTTAGTTATTAACAATCTTGTTTTGTTTTGAGTGATGGGCAGTTTGAGGAGTACAGCAAGATGGTATATCTGGACGCAGACATCCAAGTCTTTGACAACATTGACCATCTCTTTGACATGCCCCATGGATATTTCTATGCGGTCATGGATTGCTTCTGCGAGAAGACATGGAGTCACACTCCGCAGTACAAAATCGGATACTGCCAGCAGTGCCCGGACAAGGTATCATGGCCCGTGGAATTAGGGCAACGGCCCTCTCCATACTTCAACGCTGGCATGTTCGTTTTTGAGCCGAGTCAGCTGACCTTCGACTGCCTTATGGAAACTCTGATGGCCACTGTGCCAACGCCCTTCGCAGAACAGGTCTGCATCTTTTATCGATTTCAGTCAGGTTCATCTAAAATTTTGTTGGTTTACCGGATTTGGTTTATGACTAAATTGTGGTATATGTATATTGTTTTGTAGGATTTCTTGAACATGTTTTTTGAGAAGATATACAAGCCCATCCCCTTGGTGTACAATCTGGTTCTGGCCATGCTGTGGCGACATCCCCAGAACGTGGACTTGGACACTGTCAAAGTTGTTCACTATTGCGCTGCTGTAAGCTTTCTTTTCACTCCAAATTTCTGCAATTGCATTATCGATAGAAACAATATGATTTATATATGAAAGACGAGATAGATGTTCTGAACTTACAGGGTTTTGTTAATGGATGTGGATGTGGATGTGGATGTGCAGGGATCGAAGCCGTGGAGGTACAGTGGGAAGGAGGAAAATATGGAGAGGGAAGATATAAAGACGTTGGTGCACAAATGGTGGGACATATACAATGACCCCTCTCTCGACCACTCGGGATCAGGAGATATTACAATTCCAGATCCAATTTCAGATGCGGACGGAAAATCCAACGATCTGCAACAAGTGGCTGCTAATTCATTCCTTGCTGCGATGCCAACAAACCCCAACATAATGCCTGCACCGCCTGCAGCTTAAGAGATTTCAAATTTCCAAAAGTCGTGTGTAGTAAAATAGATGTGTATATATTATAAACCAGTGGCAGAGGTGGGGACAATTTTTTATATATGATACGGAAGATCATAACGGTATATCCTCGAAGGTTGACGATTTTGCCGTTGTGCCTACGGATATTGATTGTAAATGAATTCAGTTTAACATTTGTAAATACACAAATTGCCATTTGTATGATTTCATGTCCATGGTTACTTTTTCGTTTTCTAATTTACATTTTTAATGTAATTACGTTTTTCGTTTTCTCTATACGAAAATAAAATCTGACGCGGTTATGAATTATTATAAAATTTATAAAACCTGGAACCGCACTTCACTCATTGTTTTGATTGTTTTTAGGGGTCTCTGATGCAATGTCACATGTCATGATTAGCCGTGTCATGTTTCTTTCTGGAAGCAATTTACCACTTCCAAATAGACCCTCAAAACTAAAGGGACAAAGCTACAAAATATAGAGCGTTTTTTTTTAATTTACTTTGAAGCAAAAGGTAGGGAAATTTGAATAGGAGTTGAAATTTAATAGGGAATGTTTTGAGCTTTTTAACCACCAGTGGGGAATTGCAGTGTAGTTTCTTTCATTTAAATTTGAATAGGATTTGAAATTTAATAGGGAATATTTTGAACTTTTTAACCAACAGTGAGGAAGTGTAGTGTATTTTTCTTTTCTTTTCTTTTCTTTTATTTTTTATTTCTTTTTAAAATGAAATTATGTTTTTCAAAAAAAATTAAATTGATATATGAAATGGAAAACAAATATTTTTATTTCAACTCTCATATGATTTAAAATATTTAATTAAAATTATATCCATGTACAAGAGAACTATCAAGAGCATACCATTCTTATACAACAACTTGACTCATTCATTAATTTCATTATTAAAAAAAAAAAAAAAACTCTATAATAATGATTAAAAAAGTTCATAAGTAATAGAATGTAAAATAAATTTGTGAAAAATATCTCAAAATTAAATAAATTTATTCTAAACACATACCTTCTATATTCACAACTCAACCAGAAAATAAATAAAATATTGAGAAACATCAACTATAAAAATCACAATCGCTGGCTTTTGCAAACCATCAATAAGGCTTCCAATCCATTACAAAAGAAATATATATTTTACTACTCCTGCTTAATCTTCCATGTCAGGAAAAACCAATTCTCTCAAATACCATATGATTCTCATGTCTCTATTTACTCACATAGAACTGAAAATGATGGTTGATGATTGAAGGTTAACAATTGTGTAGAAGTAGACAGTGGCATAAGACCTTCAAAATATGAATCAATGGGACGATTACAAATTGTTATATATATAAAGTTAAACATTAGAGAATATATTGGTCAAATCTCAATTAATGGGTAGTCAGAAGAAAATCCATTGCTAGAGTCTTTCCTTCTTAGGGACTAATAAGTGGAGAATGCCCTAGCTTAAAGCATATACTTTTTCACTATTCCATGATCCTTGAACTAAAGTAGATGCACTTGAATCCCAATGCAAGATGGAAGGAGATGTTGGTTTAGTTAATTTTTATGTCTTCCACTTAATTGGATAAAAGTTAGAATCCTAATGTTATTAGGATTTAAAAATATTATTATTTTTGAAAAAGTTGAATTTGCAAATTTGTGAAGGAAACTCTCATTTTGGTTCATTTACAAGATGTATGTTATTAATTTTCTATATATATATATATATATATATATATATATAAATTATAATTTGAATTATGAAAAAGTATTTATTATTATTGTTTAATTTTTTTTTTTTTGGTAAGTTGACATTTTTCTATTAATTCAAGAGAAAGATACATCGTGGGCAAAGCAGGATCCATGAAAAACAAGGTCTCACTCCTACCAGATTTGTTGGCTATTAGATACATACAAAAAAGAACTGAAAGTTTTTGTGCAAAATTAGATGATTTCATATCAACATCCCACCAGGCACAAAACTGAGCAAAAACCAGAAAATATCCTACTTACTTCATTGCATATTGTCATAATGTGGGGCTTGAGAACCGTTAACTCTATCAGTCGTGCGATGAAAGACATCATGGATGTGTGACTTCATGTGACCCATGTTCACTTCAAAACCATCCATTTGATCCTGCAACCTTTGTTGATTGTGACGAAGTGATGCTTGGCAATCCAAAATGCGACCCTAAATGTGCAGAATATCAGAAAGGAAAATGTTAGTGTCATGGCGGTCTACTTGGTGGTCTTGAGCTAACTAGTCCACCAAGGCTTGGACAAGGCATATTTGAGCTTAAATGGAATCAAAAGGGGGTGGAAAATCAACATGCCCAAATCAACGATATTCATGAGCGTCTGCTAATTCATTCCTTGTTGTGATGCCAACAAACCCCAACTTAATGCCTGTACCACTCGCAACTTAAGAGATTTCAAATTTCCAAGAGTCATGTGTAGTAAAATATATGTGTATATATTATAATCCACGGGTAGAGGTGGGGACAATTTTTTGTATATGATACAAAAGATTATATTGTATATCCTTGAAGATTGACGATTTTGTCATTGCGCTTACAGTTATTGATTGTAAATTAATTCAATTAAAATTTGTAAATGCACAAATTTCAATTTTTATTATTTCATGTTCATGGTTACTTTTTCATTTTCTAATTTACATTTTTAACGCAATTTTCGTTTTCTCTGTATGAAAATATCTGACGTGGTTTTGAATTATTATAAAATTTAAAAAACCTTGAATGACAATTCACTTATTTTTTTTTTCGGAATCTTTGATGCAATGCCATATGTCATGATTAGCCATGTCACGTTTCTTCTAAAAGAAATTTTCCACTTCCAAATAGACCGCCAAAACAAAAGGGACAAAGCCACAAAATATAGAGCCTTTTTTACAAAAACATACGAAAATTTGAGTAGGATTATAAATTTCTTAAAATAGTGAATGTCTCAATTTGAGCTCTTTTACCAACTAGTGTTGCAGGGCAACACAATCCTTCCATTTAAGTCGAAATTATGTTTTTCAGAAAAATTGAAAATTGATATATGAAGTGGAAATACAACATTTCTATTTCAATGTTCATATCTGTGACTTAAAATGTTTGACTGAAATTATATCCATGCACGAGAGAAATACCAAGGACATACCATTCTATTTCTCATACAACTGACTTGGCTCATACATTGACTTCATACTTACAATGGAAAATGTTTTCATAATGATGATTGAAATGTTCCTTTAATGAAACCATGTTTCATAAGTAATAGATGCAAGATAGAATTGAGAAAAACTATCTCAAAACAAATCAAATTAAATAGAGTTGTTCTAAACACATTAGCCACAACTTCTATATTCACCACTAAGCCAAAAAATGAATGAAATATTTAGAAGCATAAACTATGGAAATCACAAACAATTATTTTCTTTTGCAAACAGTCAATGGGACTTCCAATCCATTACAAAATAAATATATATATTATTACTCTTTCTTAAGCTTCCATGATTTGTAAACTGTCGTGGATATTCCACTGGACAGTTCATCACAATAAATCTTATAATAATATATTAAAATTCTGAATTTTTACTCTATTACAATTTTATTAAACTTTTAGATCTGTAAATTTAACTGTAATTTGTGTGTGTGGGAAAATGGAAATTATGCAGAAAAGTAGAGAACGAAAAAATAAGCTCACACACACACATAAGACACGATATATGCTTTGGGAAACCTTTTTGGGAGAAAACCCAAATGGAAGGTGAGGTCGCTTCACTCTCTTTCTTTGTCTAGAAAATAAGGTTGCAAATACAAAGAAGTAATGTATGTGGCTCATGGGATGCTAAATTGCACAGATCCAATTGTGTGCTCTACCTCCTATCTCTCCTAGTTATCTTTTCTCAACTACGGAACAAAATGCTCTCAAAAGAATGGAATGCCTCTTCCTCCTAGTGGCCAGGTTATAACACAACCTGATAGCCTACTAATGATTAAGTTTGACTACATCAACTCTTAGCTAGAGTTACAATATGGACTCTTCTAGAGTATTTTACATCAAAAACACATGGCTATCCCCTTTTCCATGAATAATGGGGGTTGACGCAACATCTACCCAAACTATAGGTGTGAAAATAGGAAGGTCAACTTCTGAGTGGCATAAATTTCGCATACAGACTCCAATTGGTGCGCTTCTCGCATCGTTGGAAATATCTCTATGTGTATAATAGCATGTAAATGTTCTGTAACAAAGCAAAAAAAATTTACTCCCAAAAAATGTCGTTTGATGCCTCAAAAATCTCCTATAAGGTTTCAGACTTTGTTTTTCCAAACCAGGTCCCACCGGTAAAAACGGTCAGGTGAGCTAATTCCTCCACTTTTTCCACTCTTAATGCATTGAGATGGATGACAAACAATATAATGATCCAATCCGGATCATTCCATGTTAGGAAAATGTAGTTCCTTGAATTTGCGCCTAATGTCTCTCTAATCTTGAGGAAGCATAAATACTGGTATGTAAAAACTAAAAAATGACACTTATAGTGATCATCAAAATAAGGGTGACACAAAGCCTCCTTTTCTAAAATCCTATTTGTGGGATTGTACTACAACATTTTCTGCAAATCATGACTAACTTTTGCATTATCTTAATATCTTCAAGGGCAACAAGACTTTTAAAATATGACAAATCTCATGGGTTTAACAACAAATGAAGAACGTGCACTAAGAAGATCTAGACTGCTAGGAGAAAGATTTGGAACTTAGGAATCGAGGTTCATAGGCTTCCATTTAAGATATCCATGACAGTCACATAGACCTTTTACACCTCACCACATTTCCTCCTTTGGAGTTCCAAACAAACTTTCAGACAAGAATGCAATTCAATTAATTGCATGTTGTGATTGAATGAGTCATCACTTTAAAAGGTATTCCAAACCACTTTGTAAGCATACTTGAATATGTGATGGAGTTGTCTCATTTTTGAATCCCCACGGAAAAGTGGTTCTCTTAGCTAAAAATGCCTAGACGATAAGTTTGATATCAATTCTATCAAACATTCATTCACTAACATCTCTGTACACATAAGTATCCTTCATAATCATGAACAAACTAATAGTTCAATTAATTGACCCGAAATTGTTAAATATTAAAATACCTTTCTGGTATGAGAATCCTCCTCTTCGACAAGACGAAGCCAAGCAGAGTAAACGAGGGATTCATGAGTAAATTTATTTGATAATTAATATATCTAATAAATATATTTCAATCATGTTTCTATTTTTAATAACTTTTTTGTTTAATTTAAAAAAATACAAATTCTTTTATCATTTGATGGAACTAATTCAAAATTCTATACATGTAATGTAATAGAAACTACAGAACAAGAATAATTAAATTCAGTTAATTAGAAAAAAGGAAATACAGAAATTGTTGTAATCACAACATTACCAAAATTAATTATCAAAAATATGATTGAGTAATGTGATCCAGTTGCGTGCATAACACACCCAATATTTATTGATTAACTAAGATATAAGAAACAGTAAAAGATACCCTTTAAAACTTGCAAAACAGGAAAATCCATATTCATATATAAGTTTATGTTGCAGATGTGTAAATATATTAATATTTTTTCAACTATAATATATTAGTAAATATATTTACCTGAGGTACCATGCCTCATAATCTTGAAAATGAGAACGATAACTTCAATTTCTTTCTTTATTTAAGATATCACTTAATAATCCTTTCTCGTAGAGATGGTTTCCCATTTCTTCTATAAAACTTATGATGGGTATTCCTCACTTCTTTCATGTTTCATATTTTTTAATCTAAACCTGAACCTTTAGGCTCTAAGATAATCAATTCCAAAACCCCCCTAGCTGAAGTTGTATTGTTTTTTGAGTACTTAGTTCTAATTTCAATCTACTACGATATATTTGAAAAAATATAAGCAAAGGATACCTTGGCATTTTGATTCTCATGTCTCTATTTACTCTCAGAGAACTGAAAATGACAGTTGATGATTGAAGGTTGACGATTTTTCAAAGCTAGGCGGAAATAACCATTCGGAGTAATGAAAATGATGGAATTTGCACAAACCTCGCTAGTGGCATAGAATACGAAGAATACGACTAAAAGAATGATTGTTTGATTATGCTCCAATGTACGTGCCGTAAAGGTGAAAATAAGACCTTCAAAATATGAACTAATGGAACTATTACAAATTATTATATATATATATATATATATATATATATATATATATATATATATATACACACACACACACACATATATATATATAGTAAAGTTTAACATTAGAGAACATATTAGTCAAATCTCAACTAATGGGTAGTCAAAATCAAATCGATAGCTAGAGTCCTGCCTTGGCAAGGACTAATAAGTGCATAGTGCCCGACCTTAATGCATCCTTTTTTTCACCATTCCATGATCCTTCAACTAAAGAAGATGCACCTAAATCCCAATGCAAAATGGAAGAGGTGTTGGTTTAGTTAATTTTTATGTCTTCCACTTAATTGGATAAAAGTTGGTGTTATAACTATTCTTTACCTAAGTAATTTATTTCTAAATTGTATAGTTTTTTGAAACAATTTTTTTTTAATTTATCCATACTATGTAATAAAGTTTGGCACATTTTTTTAAATGCATCTTTAATTAAATTTTAGGCATAAATAAGTTTGTTTAAAAATTATTTGAATAATGTCGCCAACAGTTATTTTCTGATCAACTTCTGATGGTGTTGATCATCTTTGCCGCAATCAAGGGACAAGACTAGATTATGGGACCCCCCGCACTCCCGAAATTTAACGAAGGAGGGGGGTACGCAAAATAGTTTCATTAAAACAAACCATCCCTACCTGTCACGTGCTTAGCCATTGCAGGACCCACCCTCATGAACACCATTTACCACCACATCTGCCCTTGCAAACCACTTTCCACTAAATTTTCTCTCTACCACCACTTATGCTAGTTTAACACTTCCGCCAAATTGAACCTCGTCATTTTCTCTGATATTTTAACCATTTAACCATTAAGTCATTAATTCATTTCCACTAACATCTCGATAATTGCTTAGTGACGCGACAAACATTAATTTCGATAATGTTTATCCAAAATCATTTGCTAAACTAGTTTATCCTCCGTCAACTATAATTTTCCTTCATTTCACCAATGTTTGCAAAGGTGCTCAACGACAATATTTCTAAATTTCATTGTCAACCACTTCAATCAGTTAGCAAATCATTGGGTACTCCTAATCCCTTATTCTCTTCTTAATTTGAAATGGCTAGCTAGAAGGAAAAAGTTAAGATCTTTGTTGAAAACCAATGCTTCCTTCTGTCCCTAATCGATATGAATTCCCTCTCGTAGACATTAATTTCAAAATCATAGAAACCAAATGTGAATTCGACTTATATGAACTCCACAATTAGGCATTTCAGAAATTTGAAGATGCTAGTGATGAATTCAAATTTTGGGAATCCATGTTACCACAATTTGTTTTCCCTCAAAGTTTTCATTTTCTTGAATTTATTACTTGGTATGAAAGTTGCTATCTACCTATGATCTGAAAATGAGGCACTTAGGCTTCTTGTCCAACTTACAAGAACCTCTCCCACTTCCAAAGCTTTAAATTTTCCCAAGTCTTATTGATTAACCAATGTGGAATTAAAAATGCTTGAAAATGATGGTGTATGCTTGTATTTGTTTTAAACTGATTATATGCTTTAAAATCTGTTGTTGTGTTGTAAGTTGATGTGCTCAAACTGATATACAAATATACATAACACTAAATAAAGCAGCAGAGGCAATGCAGCAATAAAGCAGACACATAAACAACAATATTAATTAGGAGTTCACCCGCAACTCTTGGGCTACATCTCCATGAGCTCTAGTCAACTCAACTAGGCTTTCTGGGATTATGGTATAAGTATTTTTTACAAGCTCTTGGCTTAACTCCTATTGTTTTACACAGAAATAGTGGGTTCAGACACCATGTTATTCCCTGGCTCTTGAAGCTCTGGCTCTTGGCTCTTGGTTCTGGCTCTTTGGCTCTGACTCTGGCTCTTTGGCTCTGGCTCTTGGCTCTTGGTTCTGGCTCTTTGGCTCTGACTCTGGCACTTCGGCTCTCGCTCTGGCTATAGCTCTTCGGCTCTGGCTTCTTTGGCTCTCTATCTGTTTACAGCTCTCTGAGCTTTTCACTTGAACTCCAAGTGACTCCCTTGGCTGTGTTTTTGCTTCTGCACTGCCTCCTTCACCTCATCTTCCTTCTTTGGCTTCACTATCAGCAACAAACCCCAACAATCCAACTTAGCAACTTTCAGAGTACTGTCTCTATTGTTCTGTGGCTTTTTAAGCCAAATCGGCGCTGTTGGTTCATCTTCCCTCTCGGGCTCTCTGTCTTCCAGCCATAGTCCACTCAAATGGGTCATCGGCTCTTGAAATCCCTCAATATAGCCATTCTCGGCTTACACGGGAAAAATGCACTAACACGGGAAAAATCTGCAGGAAACACTATTCTCGAACTTAAAATTTTCATAATCGCGTCCTAAACTCCCTTCGGGTCCAGATTTCATTGCATCGCGCTTCCCCTTTGTATTTTGTTTAATAGCGAAATATACAAAAATACATTAAAAAGTGCCTTTCGACGGATTTCAAAATATATTAAACTCGGTTCATATGGTCATCGGGTCCGACCAATCGCATCGCGCAGATATAACATATAATATATAACCGCTCCTCTGAAATGCGCCAATGCGATACTGCGATGCAACAAGTCGTAATCACAGATCGCACAAGGCCGAGGTCTTTCCCATATAGTATGGTGTTTCGCCGATGCGATATTGCAATGCGACTTGTCGCAATCGCACATCGCACATATCCTGGCCATTTAATATGTGCTCCATTGTAACTGCCGATTGAAATATCGTGATCGCACTTAACATATACCATGTGCCGATTTCGGCCGACTGCCACCGCTGATTGCAATTGCCAATCGGATCTGGACTATTGATCGGCTAGATCTGATGGTTCCTGTTCATTATTGGTTTAAGCCTCCGATGGGCTCGATTTTCGTTGTTTTCTCATGTTTTTGCCTCTTTCCCAAAGAATAAAAGGGGATCTTATTTTTATGAGAACTTCTTCATCTAAAGTCCGTTTTCGCCCATTCAAGTTGTGTTGGATTCAGAATCAGGAGATCTCTGCAATGAGATTATTTCCGAGAGCAGCCTGTGATTTTCATTTTCCTCTGGTTTACAAAGGATTGGTGCCATTTGGCACCTTTTACCTCTTATATGAAGTCTTTTAGACTTAGAGTTTTATCCAGGATCCATTTTTGGATCATGCCTTCCCATTAAGAGAACGTTTGATCTCCAAAAGACTGATACACTGATTTGAACAGAAAATGAGAGTGACTCACCCTCTTCTTTCAGCCTCCCTACACTTGCCTTTGCATAGTGCCTCTAAACCAAGATTTTTGACCACTTCCCTTCTTGGATGGGTTGGTCTTCTTGGGAAGAACTGTCTTCCTCCTTGCCTTCCTGCAGAACTTCTGCTGAATTGGTCATAGAAGGTGGTTTGAACTTCTTTGCCTTGATCATTGATCCAAGGTGGCTCAAACAAATGTGAAGTACATCTGCTCCACAAAACTTTCATTTGTACCTATTTGGCAAGCTGTAAAAAACAACTGTTAACAACAACAGAAATACAGACAACAACTAGATGACCTAAACTCCTGCTTCAACAAAAGAAATAGATTTCACAGCTTATGAAAACCTCCATATCTTACATCTGCATACAAATGATGGACTAGGTAAGAAGCCCACAAAACATGTCATTTAAACAAATGACCCTTCAAGTCAAGCATGTAGAAAAAGACCATTAGGACTCTTTTTCAAAAGATGAAACACTTCATCATTATCTCCATTTGGAGACCAAGTTAACTTCTCCCAAGTCAACATGGCATCACATGCATGTCAAAGCAATCAACCCTGCAAGTTAATTACACATACATGTTCAAAAACAAGGAAATCATTAACATCCCTGTGTTCATGCATCTCATGCTCATGCATGCATTTCATCCTTCAACTTTCACTTAAGCACACTGTACTTTCGAAGCTGAAATGAAATATAATGTAGATGCATCAATAGACATGCAATCTCAATCGGATAAGAACTCTAACTGTTCCTTACCAATCCCTTTCAAAGGTACTACCTTTGTTTGCACATCAGCATCATCATGTGAATCATTCTGAGACACATCATTCATGGAATATTCACTTCCATTTCTTCCATCTTCTCTTTCCACTTTCTTCAGCTTTGGTGGAAGCATTGTTGGATTCAAAGTCCAACATTTTGCAGCAAGATGTCCTTGCTTATGGCAGTAAGTGCACTGCATGTGCATCCTCTTGACAGCATGATTTGCCTTGTCCAATGGACCTTTGGCTTCTTGCTTCTTTTCCTTCTTTTGCTTCCTGTATGTGGCCATTCTCTTCCAACATCTAGAAACATTATGGTTATCCAAACCACAAAAGGAACATGCAACTCTTTCCTCATACTTATGTGGAAATTTATCATGCTTTGCAAAATCAAAAGGAATGTGTTTAGAACCAGATTTATACCTTTCTCTTTCACCTTTATTGCCTTCATGAGGAGGTGAAGCAAATGAAGAAGTGGCTCCCTTTGGAACACCATCAAACTCTTCAAGGCTGTTGGAGTCTCCCCAACTCTCTGGTTCAAGTGTGTGCTTCTGAACACCTGCATCCTGCAAATGATGTTTCAAGCTATTGCATTCCTCCTGAATACAACCTTCACACTTCTGAGGTAGAGGACATGAAATGAAACTCCTTCTTGGCACTGTTTCAATGGCCTTCATGGCAGCTTTGGATTTCTCTCCATAAGGTTGTCCATAGCCAAGACCCAAATATTTAGGCCTTTCCTCAATCATTATTGGTTCAACAATACCTTGTGCATGCTTTCCCAAGCCCTTTCCTTCATAGCCCATCTTGGACATTATCTTGGAACCTATGCCTCTAGTATGTTTTTCAAAAGAACCAATATAAGCATTATCAGAAGAATTTGAAGACAAACTGGAATGGCTTACCTCTTCTTCAAGCTGGTACATGACTAAGGCTTCTTAGGTAACAAAGAGTTGTGTCTCCAACTCATGCATCCTTTTCAAGTTCATATTTTCAATATGAAGTTGCCTCCCCATTTCCTGCAATTTGTTAGAAAGCAACTGCTTCTCTTCCTTCATGGAATTTAATTTCTCTCTAAGCATGTTGCTCTTCCTTCCATCCTCATACATTTCTCTCACCATATCCATCATGGTGGACAATTCTTACTTCATGTCTTCAACAAAGAATCTTGTGAAGAGAGAAGAATTTGAGGACCCACTTGTAGAAGTTGTCATTATGCCAATGAACAAAAAAACTTCAACCAGATAAATAAAGAGCTTATTTAAGCAACCTCTTGCAACAAACCTCTTGTACTTTGGATTGCCTTGAGGTCCTTTGGGATAGAAGAATGCCTTCAACCCTTCTTCGTTCTTGTCCTTCCTGGACTGAGCTATCAATAGCTTTCCCTTCACCTTTGCAAACTTAGAAAATAGTCAGTCTGCAAACAAGCATACATCAATCAGACAATCAATCCTTGACTGCCCAAACACCTTTCAGACAAGCAATCTTCACTCTGTTAATCAAGCATTTTGATATAACCTTCCTTGAAGGTGGGGTTAATCAATATTAAGCTCTGATACCACCTAATCTGAAAATGGGGCACTTAGGCTTCTTTTCCAACTTACAAGAACCTCTCCCACTTCAAAGCTTTAAATTTTCCCAAGTCTTATTGATTAACCAATGTGGAATTAAAAATGCTTGAAAACGATGGTGTATGCCTGTATTTGTTTTAAACTGATTATATGCTTTAAAATCTGTTGTTGTGCTGTAAGTTGATGTGCTCAAACTGATATACAAATATACATAACACTAAATAAAGCAGTAGAGGCAATGTAGCAATAAAGCAGACACATAAACAACAATATTAATTAGGAGTTCACCCACAACTCTTGGGCTACATCGTCGTGAGCTTTAGTCAACTCAACTAGGCTCTCAAGGATTATGGTATAAGTGTTTTTTACAAGCTCTTGGCTTAACTCATGCTGTTTTACACAGAAATAGTGGGTTTAGACACCATGTTATTCCCTCGCTCTTGAAGCTCTAGCTCTTGGCTTTGGCTCTTGGCTCTTGGTTCTAGCTCTTTGGCTCTGACTCTGGCTCTTCGGCTCTAGCTTTGGCTTTGGCTCTTTGGCTCTGGCTTCTTTGGCTCTCTGTTTGTTTACAGCTCTCTGGGATTTTCACTTGAACTCCAAGTGACTCCCTTGGCTGCGTTTTTGCTTCTGCAATGCCTCCTTTGCCTTAGCTTCCTGCTTTGGCTTCACTATCAGCAACAAACCCCAACAATCAACCTCAGAAACCTTTAGACTACTGTCTCTATCGTTTGGTGGCTTTTTAAGCCAAATCGGTGTTGTTGGTTCATCTTCCCTCTCGGGCTCTCTGTCATCCAGCCACAGTCCACTCAAATCCCTTCCATGAGCATTAGAAATCATTGCTAAACACCCTCAGGGATGGATGCCACCTATACTATAACGGAAATGGGTCATCGGCGCTTGAAATCCCTCAATATAGCCATTCTTGGTTTACATAGGAAAAATGCACTAACATGGGAAAAATCCACAGGAAACATTGTTCTCGGACTTCAAATTTTTATAATCGCATCCTAAACTCCCTTCGGGTCTGGATTTGATCGCATCACGCTTCCCCTTTATATTTCGTTTAATAGCGAAATATATGAAAATACATAAAAAAAAAATGCCTTTCGGAAGATTTCAAAATATATTAAACCCGGTTCATATTGCCATCGGGTCCGGCCAATCGCATCGCGCAGATATAACATATAACATATAGTCGCTCCTTTGAAATGTGCAATTGCAATTGCAGATCGCACAAGCCCGAGGTCTTTCCCATATAGTATGGTGTTTCGCCGATGCGATATTGAGATGCGACTTGTCGCAATCACACATCGCACATATCACGACCACTTAATATGCACTCTAATGTAACCATCGATTGCGATATCGCGATCATGCTAAACATATACCATGTGCCGATTTCCGCTGACTGCCACCGCTGATTGTGATTGTTGATTGGATCTGGACCTTTGATTGGCTAGATCCGACGGTTCCTATTCATTATTGGTTTAAGCCTCTAATGGGCTCGATTTTCACTGTTTTCTCATGTTTTTTCCTCTTTCCCAAAGAACAAGAGGGGATCTTCTTTTTATGAAAACTTCTTCATCTAAAGTCCGTTTTCACCCATTCAAGTTGTGTTGGATTCAGAATTAGGAGTTCTCTGCAATGAGACTATTTCCAAGAGCAGCCTGTGATTTTCATTTTCCTCTGATTTACAAAGGATTTGTGTCATTTGGCACCTTTACCTCTTATATGAAGTCTTTTAGACTTAGAGGTTTATCTAGGATCCATTTTTGGATCAACCTAGCCAGAGAGAAATTGTAGCCAGAAATGGTGAATCTTTGTTCTTTACAACCCCAAAATCTATTTTCTAGGCCTTGCAAATCAACCCTCCAAGTTCCCTTCATACAATTTCAGTCAATTCACTAATGGAAATCTACGAGAAACTCACCTTTCATTAGCGAGCTAGTATGCTTGAGTCTTTCATGCTAGAGGGTTCTGAATTACCTCGTCATATTCCATCATATTCTTCATCAACCTTTCTAGAAATGTTCAGGAATGTAATTTCAATGGTTTGTTGCCTTTTAGGCTACTAGAGCGATGAATGGGTTGATGAATTCATTTTAGGGTTTTTGTCAGTCTTCCCATAAGGTAAAAATCCATATGTTCTTTTCAAATTTTGTTAGTTTATTTCATACATCATTCATGAATATTTTTTGAAGTTCAATGCAGAAAGATATTTTAAACATCAATCTGTATTGGTGTATTTATTTTTATATCATTAGTTAGAAAGGTTCAAAATTAAACTTCAAAATCTTAACTCATAGGGAAAGCCACACTCTGTTATTCAATGGACATCTTTAGTCAGAATAAATTCAAAATTTTACTCTTTCAGTGATTTTGTAGATCAATTCCTATATTTTTCATTATGTCTCCTTAGCATTGATGATGTCCCAAGGATATTAATAGAAATTGAAAGGATTTTGCATCTAAGTGAATAGTCAAAGGTAGGAGATTGGTACTTGTATCAAAATTTCACAAAGATTAGAGTTTATGGTTCTGAGTTGCAACCATACAAATTGTGACTTTTTGTTCCCGTGATGATTTTTTCTCTAGAATTCATAAGACAATTTGAATATGGATGAAATTCATTTTGTATCCAGAAAGAAAAAAGCCCAATTTAAACAAAAATCCCAAATTGGTCCATTCATAGTAAATACCAGAGCATTTGATAAGGAGGTGGAAAAATTGTTAAGTCAAATGGAGTTTAAGTTAAGTTTCAGTTGGACTTATGACCCTTTGAGAGTAATTTCATCTATTAGAGTTGAACAAAAATTTACTCCTTATACTCATATCTCAAAACCAGAAATTGAACAATATGCCAATTAGGAAGTATGGGAGGAGAACACTTTACAGGAGGTTGACGAGCAGGTTTCTTGTCAAACATCATTAGAAACTGCAAGACTTAAAGAAAACAAGTTAAAGAGACCAAGTAAAAATATGTCTCCTACTGGTTTAGGTTCCAAATTGACAGAATTTGAATTTTTTAAGAGGAGTAAGATAAAGAATAAAAAGGAATAATTATGAGAGGTCAAAAATATAGAGGTGTCTACTGTAGTCATGTTATTCCTGTGTTTTCTCTGCAACAAACTAAAGAAACAATTCTTGATACATCTACTTCCCCTTCTTTTAGTGAGTAAAGTGTTTTTGCTAGGTTCATAGAAATGAAGAAGAAGAATGAAATGTTAAAGACTGCTACCTATTCTGAGTTTTGGAAGAAAACCTCTACTATTCAAACTAAACTATTGTCTGCATTAGACCCTGACATAGGACAATTTCAATTTCCATTTCTTGAGACAATTGTCCTGCGTCCAATAACAACAAACGATTAAAAAATTTAAGTGTTCTCTTTTGACACTAAACATATTCATCCCATAGATCAGATTGATCTACACAAACAAGCTGGTGAAATAATTCATTCTTCCCTAACAAGTTATGCCATGGCAACTTCAAAACTACAAGCTTCTTTAAATAATATTCATTCTCACATTAAGTTAGAAAATATGTCATCTTTAGCAAAGGGTACAAGAATAAAATATTTAGAAGATATTGTAATGAAATTAGGATTAGATCTTAATGATGTTAATGTTGCTCAAGAAATTATTAGGAACATGAATGCAGACATTCAAGCACTGAGGAAATAATTGAAATTTCCAACAACAGAGCATCCTCAAGCTCAATAAGTAGGGAAATTAGAGAAAGAAAAAGAGAATATGTTGCACATGATTTTTGAGAAAAACATACAGGTTCAGAAAATGGAGGCGGACATGGAAAAACTTCTGAAGGAGAAAGAACAACAAGTCATGTAGAAACTTCTACAGCGAAAACAGGGCTAGCCAACCAGGATGCACTTGAACGGTTATCTAAAGCCATGGGAGATATATCATTGAGGAATATTTAAATTGAGAAGCTTAAAGAATCATTACAAAAGACAGAAGATAATAAAATCAAAGCACATAATGCATATCTTGTAGAAGTACAAAATAATTTCAAGCTCACTAAACGACTTCAAAAATATATTGATGAATCAAGGAGTGTATAAAATTTGTCAAAATCTAAGGAGAAGATCTGGATAGACATAAATTCATCCATTTCATATGTTTGGACATCAATAGAAATTATTTATCAACAGGAAGAACTGGTGCACAAAGCAAAATTAGTTGTTGTTGAGATCAAAGAGGAGCTAGACAATAAACCTGGAGAAGAAACAAGGATTATCAAAGTTTTGTATTCAAAAACTAAAGAAGAACTTGAATGCATGGGTATTGAAGACTGGAAGGATGTATTCCTTGAAGTGAGAAGAGTATTGGCAAACAAGAATTTGATACTACAACTAGAAAACAAATTCCAAGACCTAGAAGTTCAGATCAAGAGGTTTCATAAAACGCTTTATTTTCTTCAACAAAAAGGACTCTCGTCATTAAGGGATTCTCTTGGCCAGTTGATCCAATAAGAATATTATCAGATGAAGTTACATGATATAGAAATAGACAACTCAACATTTGCTAAAGTAAAAGGAAATGTTGGTGGTAAAAATTTTCTCTAGGGTTTAAAAAATGATTTTTTCATTTCATATGAAGTTCACCATATTTTTGTAACTAAACCCACATTTGAAAATATACTGAGGTAGATGAAACATACAGGAAAGTAATTAAATTTTCATATCTAGATGATGATAAGTGGGATAAGATCCACGAACTTATCGAGTAAAAAAACATATTTGGAAGTAGGATTTGGGAAAAGAAACATGAGCGGACTCAATAGAATCAGATTTAAAGGAATCGATTGGAAACTAAGTCTTCAAATAGTGTGTTGATTCCACTAAACCAGTTTCATGATTTCTATTTTGAGTTGTATTAATTAGAGTTATCAAAATTATTTTGGATAAAACTTTATTTTTATGTAAAAGATTGTAATATATTAGATATTTTTTAGAAGACTCTATAAATACTTTGTAATTTGAAGTAAGAAGGGTTGATACTTTGATAGAACCAAAGACATTATTGTATTTCTGGAAATTTCCAAGATAATCAAAGGCTTTTGGTTTCATTTATAGCACTATTTGTGTTCATGTGAGTCTCCTTTGTGTAATAATTTATGTTATTTTTCATGTATTTAAGGTAATATAGTAGTACTGGGTAAGGCTAGGTCAAGTTCTGACCTCCCTGATAGCCCCTGCAAAGTTATTATTATCACTGAGATTAGTTAATTAAATAGTTTGTGTAAATTAATACCTCTGCATGGTTAAATTATTTCCCTCTATCATCTCTCAAATGTATAATTGTTAGCTATAGAAATATTTCTATATGCCTCTTCTTTGTTTGATAATATTAATATTCAGAAAGGTATTTAATTACCAAATATATTATTTTTCATCTATCATAAAAATTTAAAGATTGCATGTTGTTAGTACTGGAATCAACACTTTGAGAAATATTTAAGATATCTAGGTTATGTACACGTGAATGATTTGATTCATTGATCATCCCTTTAAGTATATCCTCATTTGGATGCTTTGGCATAGTTCTCGAGTCTAGAACTCTTTATGTAGTGGCTGCAACACCATCCAAAATTTTGGTCTACATCCAAATTTCAGAGCCTTCCTTGGTTTTTCCACTGATGGTTGCAAACACTTGAGCTCATTCCATGAGCTCTTATAGAGTCTTTATACCATTTTTCTTGTCCAACCAGTGATTGTCTTTTGGCATGTTGATTTCTTTGTCATGCTTGTGATCTTGTTCTAATGATTTTGAAGGTTGGTCTTTGTGTGCATGAGTTGTATTCACTCTGTGAACTTTGGTCATACTGACACACAAGTTGTAAGCATTGTCATGCAATTGTCGTCACGGTCATTTGAAGGTCTATCTCAAGTGCTTCACTTGTCGCTCTTAACCTTAAGACAGTCTCACTAAGCACATGTTTGTCTTGTTGGTTTGTGGTGTCTTGTCGTTGAGTCATGATAAGTGTTTGAGCATAATGTCACATCTACACAAGTTCACTTGCTCTCACACTTAGCCATTTTTCCTGAAAATCTGTCGACCAGACAAACCCCTTCAACTGGACCTCAACTGAGTTGCACTATGCAGTCTCAACTCTCAGCGACCCTGCTCTGTTGTCCATAACTATGCAGTTCTTAAGGTTGTCCTCCGAGGCAGCTGCACTGTGTGATCCTGGAAGTGAGCATGTTGTCTGTCTCCCAGAACTGAGTAGAAGTTGTCTCCAAGCCCGATCCAATCCTCGCTTCCCGCAAGATCAGTTATCAAGCCTCCCTATGGTCTACCGAAAATATTCATTGCACTGTGACCTGAGGCTGCATTTCTCTCCAAAACTGTGTAGACATGTCCATTTTCCCACCCTGCACTACCTGCAGAAACTGCGCAGTCATGCTGAGTCAGGCCTCTGCTGCCTTGCTCTACATTATTCTCAGAAACTGCGCATACCTGTCTAGCAGGCCCTCCTGTTGGCTTACTCTTCTCTACTCCTGAAAATTGCACTGTCCTGACTGGTACACCTTCTTCTGCCCCGCTCTGCACTATTTCTAAAACTGTGCAGTAATGATGGGAAGGCCCCTACTGCCTGTCCTGTATTGTCCCTCAAAACTGTGCAGTTGTGACTAGCAGGTCCCCACAGCCCGATCATGCCTTGCTCTGGAAAACTGCAAAGAATTTCATGCAAGTTCCCTCTGTTTCCCTTCTCTGTCTCCCTCTAAGAAACTACGCAGATTTCAAGTTGGATCCCGAGTGGACCACTCAACCCTCATCTTGAAAATTGCGCAAAACTATTTAGCAGTTCCCCCCGACACCCTGCCTTGCCTTCCTCCCAGGAACTGCGCAGTTCTACCTAGCTGGGTTCCACCTAGTAGTTGTCACGGTTGTCCCTGATTGCGAAATTTTTCCTCCCAGTGACCTTTGCATAGATTTTCCTGACAATAATCTAGAGCCCCTCATGTTGGCCTGAGTCGTGCTCTGCGTAGTTTCAGTGTCTTATCCTCCCTCCTGGTCACTCAGACCCGAAACCGAAAAAAATGCATCATGCTAGACTAGGAGATTTTTGGATTTGATTTCGTCCAGTCATGAGTGAATTGTAGGAACAAGTACATTAATGGAACATGGCATGACGGATGATGAACAAGATGAAGAAGGAGCACATGCTAGGAGACTTTCTCGCAGCTGAACGAACACACAAAGCACATCGAGCAGCAAGCGAGAGGGATACATGCACTGAACCATAAAGCAAATACCAAGACCATAGAACACCACGAAATAATTTTCCATGTGTAGGTGAATACACAACACACCGAGAGCACATCCATCACTCAACAACATAGCAACTTGACATGGACACCACAGTCAGCCAATACATGTCAGCAGTGTCATGTTGAGTTGTGTCATGAGTTGTCTCGGCCACATCACTACTATGGGCCATACTTGTTGTAATCAAATGTAACGTAAAGTGAGAGTCAAACGGACGCACATATGAAGTTGAAGAGTCACGTCTGTTGAAAATTCATAGGAAGTTGAAATGTCATGAGGGAAGTCCAAGAGTCACAAGGGTCAAGCATCACCCTTGGGTATATATACCCCCTCATTGTATGAGAAAAGGAATTTTCACCTTGGCTCTTCCCACATAGCCTTGAGAGTCTGTAATCTGTTCTTAGAGGAGCGAGGAGTGGCTCCATTGTCCCATTACTGGGACTAGTGATGTATGGTCTACAGATGTGCCTTGGAACTTTTGATTAATTCAGAAGCATGTTTCAGGCCAACACATTTTCACGCATGTTTTGTATTTGTTTGTAAGACTATTCTTTAAACGTTTGTAATGCATGTTTGTTTAACTTCTTGTGACATCACATGCCTTATTTGAATCTTATTGGGTGCTATGCACTAGTATAAACCATGTATAAAAATTAATGGTGATGGAAGATGGATAAGGAGTAAACTATAGACTATGGGGAGGACACATGCAACCTATCTATTTTTAGGTATTGATGTAGGAGCATTAGAGCTTCCAAGTCATCTAGATTTTTGGAGACAAATATCCAAACCAAGTTTCAACATGGAAAAGGAATTTTATTTCCTTATTGTATATAATTTTAATTATTTTATTTCTAAAAGAACTATGGATAGAGATAAGATTGAGTAGATAATATTTTTAAAAAGAAAATCTTCCTTTTAAGGCATGAAAGATTTAGGAAATAATTCATGAGAGATTAGAGGAGAAAAAAACTTGGCAACAATTAGCAAGTTATTAGGATGGGAAAAAGTTCATAAATATTCGAAACTATTGGAGTGATTTTAGATCTAGAAAAGCTATTACATTTCATAATTCAACTTAATGTAAGCCTATGGTAAAATAGAACTAATGGCCAAATGAATGTATAATCAGGCTACAAAGATATGCTTTTAAGTTTATGTATGTACAATTTTTCTTTGTTTAATAGAAATATAGATTCACCATACTCTATGTATAATTCTTTGTATCAATATGTGTCATATATGAATGGATTGAGATCAGGTGAATGTTATTAATATTCTGATTGGAAGACAATTCCATTGTCTGAGAGAATGTGAAGGAGTAAACGAGATTGGTAGAACTAGGTAGAATTTGTTGAAATTCCAGTTAAGAATATTGAATTTGGGTAGAATCTATAAGGGTTTCAAATTCTGTGAAATTCTCTATCACTTAGAAGTGGAGCTTGCAGGAAAAGATGGGTTTTCATGCATCAAGCGGTATCAAAGAACAAGTTTACACTAGGGATTGTGGAGAGATCATATCATGTATGCTCTTTGAGGAAGGAGTTAGATTGAGATGGGGGTTTACTATGCAAAGGCTAAGCCTGGAATTGATGGAAGAGGATTTTGGTCAATCTTGTCTTGGTAAATCCAAATCTTCCTTGATGGAGATGTGAACATGATTTCATTGAGAAAAGTGATTTGAAGCAGCACTAGATGAGTTTGATTCTTGGACCAACTAAAAATTGTTTCATAAACATGGATGTTATTGCACAAATTATGGAAAAAGAGTAGGCTAGTGGTGCTTTGCGAGAACTTAGCCAGTGTCATGTGTTGAATTAGATAATGCACATGTGGTGTAAAATGTGTGGATTGTTATGTGTTATTCCATTGAATCTTAAAGAGCCATTAGCAAGAAAATTAGGAATTGTCAGCAACTGCAGTATTAGAAAACTATGAGTTATTGAAGTCGTAGAGTAACATGTTGTTGGATCATAGGCAACCCAAAAACACTGACCAAAGCATAATGGAGGAATCAAACTATAAATCCAACTTGGTAATCGGTTGGTGCCTGGAAAAGATATAATGGTAAGCCACCCCTACATTGAATTGTTTGGCAGAATCCATTATATAATTGAATTGGTTGACTTGATTGGAAGCATGGTAATGTTCCTAGCCAAAGCTACCTTTTAAAAGGCCCATTGAAGGCGAAAGTGAAAATATTGCATGTACAGGCTCATACACTTGCAATTGTGTAAAATTCTAAAGGGAGAGATAAACCTAACTAATGGTTTGTAACTATGTCACCATAAAAGGAAAGTGTTGGTTGTTCCTTGCTCAAGGGAGGTAAGTAGTGACTGTTGTTGGAAGTTTTGGACATTAGATAAATCAATACTCCCCATGTGTTTCACGACATGGACTAACCATCTCTCATGGATCCTTATCTCTGGAGATGTGATTGTTAACTAACACCTGTGGGTTTTAGTCTAACGACAATCATTATTCCCAAAAAGTGGTATCAAAGCGTAGGTCATGAGTTCAATACACACTCGGCTCGTGTTAGGGGCGATATTGTTAGAAATTAGATAAATCAAAGCTTCCCATGTGTTTTGTGACATGGAATAACCACCTCTTGTGGATCCTTATCTCTGGCAATGTGATTGTTGAATAACATCTACAGGTTTTGGTCTAATGACAATCATGATTCCCAACAGGAAGAAGTCACCGTGACCATTGCTGGAAGACCGAGTAGCTAGTTGTCAACAAAGTGGTTTCCACTGCCACTACATAGAGTCATAATTTCCACTGCATGTCATGGATTCTATATGGATGTAAAAGAGGATCGCCAACATACCAAATTAACGAACCCTGGAAAGGTCAAAGTGTATGAATGCGTTAATTCCTTGATGATATGGTCATTCGAAACAAATTTTGTTGAATATATTGGGTGTATATATGCGTAGGCTTGAAATGGGTAAGCATATACACCATTTTGATAATTTAATTCAACGTGTCTTTTTATAAATATATTTCCTCTATAATCGATTTTTTGGTCGACTTCTATTGGAGTGAGTGATGAGATCCAATGCAGGGAAAATCAACGATGGTAATTGATGCCATGTTTTAATTTGGTCTGTCGAATGGTTGGTTATAGATTTGACCAATTCATTTTTTCTACCATAAATTGGGTTCCTGAAACGAGGAGCTTAAGGGAATAACATATGGATTTGGACATAGTTTCATGTGTGAAAAAATAAGGAACTCAACATGGAATAGCTACCTTTTTTTTCAAGCGAAAAAAATGAACTAATTTTATTAAATAAAATTCGTTACATGTTCAGAAGTGCATAAAACAACATACCAACAAAGCAAAAACAGGTTTGAAATGGACATTCGAAACATGTATAGAACCAAGGAAACCCCGTCATATGAAGAACCTCAAAATCATGAAGACAACCCAAGAATAGCCAAAAGAAGAATGCACCAAACAACACACATTGAACCACAACCAACAAGACAACTACGGAAACGACAAAAAAAAGGGACGTATCCAATCAGTAAGTAGAGAAGAATCTAGTTGTCTAGACCGCGCCACTGATCTAGAAATTGTAATGAAAGAAATATGAAGCCATCAATACCCCTCGCTTGGACAGCTCAGCAGCCACAGAGTTTTGTTCTCAATATATATGGGAAAAATAAATCTTTTGAAAAGAGTATTTTAGACCCATGATCTGATGAAGCCAGTTAAATGGGGATAAGGCATCCAACGATGAAAAACCTTGCACCCAGTTAATGGTGGAATTGGAGTCTCAAAAAATGTGAATCTCCTCAATGGCAAGCCACTCTGCTAGTTTTAGGACACCCAAAAAGGCTAGGACCTCTACCTAGTAGTTGGAGCCTATGTTACTCGACCAGTAGAATCTGTAAGCAGTAGATTCATCGACCATGATATAAGCGCCACAACAACATGCACCCTAAATGCAAGAAACGTTAAAGAATCCAGTAGGGGAGGAGAAATATAACTGAATGAAAGAGACCACTCTACAACGATCATAGGGCTTCCAAGGCACCACCTCTAGAAAGTCCCTAAAGGGAGAGTCTACCAAAACCTAGAGACAATAAATTTAGACAACGGCTAAAAGAGTTGAAGCACTGATGTATTAATGCTTATAGTTTGGCATTTAAGTGTGACAAGTAGTAGAGGTGCAGTTTTAATAAGCAAATTATGCATAAAAGATGAAAAGAGGGATTAACTATTTTGATAGTCGGTCATGTCATGAGATTAGAACAAAGGGTGCAGATCTATGATAAGAAAGTGCAGGTTTATAAGGAAACTTGTGTGAGGAAATTAAAGCGTTTATTTTTCAGGAAGCGTGATTGCAGCAATATGCATGTTTGAGTGAGTTTGAAAAAAGAGGTAAAGTGGTCTTATGTTTTCAACTAATTTGGGAAAGAATTTTTTTTATTATAGGTAGCCGTGATGAGGATGATTACAGCAGAAGGACTCTAACTAAGAATGAAGGAATTTCTTGAAGAATTGTGGCAAAGAAACTTTTCAAGTTCTAGCTAAGGTTGAAAGAGGAGGACAGGTGGATGTTCTCAGAAGAAGTGAATATCTGTAGAATACTAAAAGGAGCAGAAAATATCAAAAGGTTATAGAGGGGAGAACCAAGGATACCAAGAGGTCAGGTTCAAAGATAGATTGGTGAGGTATTGTAACAAGTTAAGGAGTAACTTGTTATTGTAGAGGCTTCAAGGCAGTCTACAAGAGGACAAAGTAAAGTTCACAAAAGAAGAAAGAAAATGACTATTGATAGTCATGTCATGGGTTCAAAGAGAAGCCACAACAGAATGAGGGAAGATTCCAAAGAAATTGGCATAAGAAGAAGAATGAGCGAAGAAGAGTTTGATAGAGAAGTAGCTAAAATTAAATTACATCTAGAGATGATGAGAGAAATTATATAGAGAGATGAGGAAGGCCATAGATATAGATGGAATCTATAGAGGAGAGTTAAGTGGAATTTTTTGCAGGAGAGACTGAGACAAAGGAAAATTGCTCATTTAAGGGAAGAACTCATGATAGTTGAGTATGAAGAAGTGGGTTACATATGTGAACCTAAGAAAGGATCTATCCTTGGAGAAAGTGATGATGATGTTGATGAGAGACTAACTAAAAGTCTCATATATTGTTAAATTAGACAATGAAGATGAGCATGGAGAAATAATGTCCAAAGTATCAAATAAGGCCACAAAGCCTTATGATTTTAAAAATAATAATTTGTGTATGGTGGTAGGTGATGAAGCACACTTAGAAGATGTGCTTATGCAGGTTGATGAATAAATGAAGTTATTGGAGGAGATGGTTGAGATTGAAGAGTGTTTGTTTAAGCATGTGTTCGCGGATATTAGAGATGGACAATTATTTGAAGCTGCCATGAAGGATGGCGATGATACATAAATTATTCAAGAAGATAATGCTAAGAAGATTATAAAGGATGAAGAGACACTTCATGAAAACATGCTCAAGGAGGTTCCAATCAGTGGAATATTAAATGAAAATCTTATGCCAATGGAAGGAAGAAAAGAAGCTATGGAAATTTTGGAAGAGTGGATGGCAAAGGACTCAATTGATGGATATTGCATGGAGGTTAAAAATACAATTAAAGATGGTTGTTTTGAATTGTATGAGGAGCTTAATTTCTTGGAGAAGAGGATAATAAGCCAAAGATTGTATATTCAACATGCAAAATCAGAATTGGAAGAAGAGGAAATTGTCTTGAAACACAATGAGAAGAAAACTTCAAAGTATGATCAACAGGTTGTAAAGGAAGTATGTAAACTGGAATTGAATAAGAGTCTTATAACTCTTATGGTAGAGGATATGTAACAACCTATGGACAACAACAATGAATTTCAACCAAAGACAGAGTTGGATGATGAGATTGATGGATTGTGGATGTTGATTAGGAGAACATCCAAGAGAAGATGCAACAGGAAAAGAAGGAAAACCAACAATAATGCTCAGCTAACTGAAAGGCTTTGCATCAACAAAGCATATGAACAACAACAAAATTTTAAAGCATGTGGGCAACTACAAAACAAGGTTTGGGATCCGGGAGGATTAAAAAATTAATGACACATGACCAAGAGGTCATGAATATTTTCTACCATGGGAGTCTGGAACAGGAGCATTAGAGCTTCCAAGTCATCAAATTTTTTGGAGACAAAGCTCCAAACTGGGTTTCAACATGGAAAAGGAATTTCATTTCCTTATTGTAACTAATTTTAATTCCTTTATTTCTAAAAGAACTATGGATAGAGACAAAATTGAGTAGATAATATTTTTAACAATAAAATATGTTGTTTAAGGCATGAAAGATTTAGGAAATAAATCATGAGAGATTAGATGAGGAAAAAACTTGGCAACAATTAACAAGTTGTTAGGATAGGAAAAAGTTTAGAAATCTTAGAAACTATTAGAGTGCTTTTAGGATCCAGAAAAGATATTGTATTTCTTAATTCTACTTATTGTAAGCTTATGGGAAATTATAGCTAATGGCCAAATGAATGTATAATCAGGCCAATAGAGGAACATATGATTATGAGTTTATGCATGCACGTTTTTTCTTTGTTTAATAGAAATGTAGATTCACCATATGCTCTGTGTATAATTCTTTGTATCATTGCATGTCATATATGAATGGATTGAGATTTGGTGAATGTTATTAATATTATGATTGGGAGGTAGTTCACCTGTCTAAGTGATTGTAAAGGAGTAAACGAGATTGGTAGAACTCGTTTAGAAGTAGAAATGAGTAGAATTTATGTTGAATTCCAGTTAAGGAGATTGAATTTGGGTAGAATCCATAGGGTTTCCAAATTTTGTAGAAGTATCTATCACTTAGAAGTGGAGCTTGTAGGAAAAGGTGAGTTTTCCTGCATCAGGTATGATGTGGAAAATGTGACATATTGGAATAGGGAAAAGTATTCTCCTATGTTATTGTCTCCTCAAAGGGCCTTGTACTTACCAATTGATAATAAAATATGTGATAACACTCTCATACATGAAATATAGGTCTTAGAGGCATGTAATGCTAACCCCCCACCAACCAACACATGCATACAAGGAATCATATCTTATGAAAAGTGCCTTCCTTACCAATGAACACTCTAACATATAGAGAGGGAAATTAAGCCATAGAAACACATAGTTATCTTAATCCAATCAAGGTATGATAGATCCATGTGAAGGAGATCTTGAAGAACTAGCACACACTCAAGAAACCATGCATTCAAGTTGAAATTGAAGTTTACACCATTGGTAACTTGTCTTAGACTCCTCCAAATCATTACTTGCTACACTGAATTTCATTGTTGAAGATGTGCATTTCACTTGTTAAATATTTGTAAGAATTTGGACTCACCTCCACATCTTGGAAGAGATGACCTTTCCTTCGAAGAACAAGCTAGGAAGTTAGTCTATGGAGGTAGGATTTCCACTTCTAGATATGAGGCCAGGGAAAGGTAGAGGTGTATAAAGCTAAGGGTAGAAAAAATAGAAAAGTGGTTGGGAAAGGATATTATGCTTAGTTAGATAATCCTAATGGAAGAAAGATTCTTGGTTGGTATATTTTTGGGATGCTTGATAATGGTAGGAAAAAACTATAACAGAATCAGTTATGCTAGTTTGGTCAAGTCTCCTTGTTACACTTTTTTCGTATTCTTTAGAAGGGTTGGATGGATTTTGTTTTTAGGAGTAAGGATGAAGTGGAAAACATAAAGGAAGGAAGACATTTTTGGGGGTTCCCACTTTTGTTCTTCAAACACTGGTCAACCATTTTTTATTCAAGATTAGAAAATATCTCCATTGCCTCTCTCTAGGTTAAACTTTTGCCATTTCCATTAGATTATGGAATTTGATAATGTTGAAAGAAATTACAATTGCATAGGTGCTTTTCTAAGGTTTGATGAAGAATGAAATATTTGGTGGCGATGACATTGGTCTAAATATTAGTCAAAATGGATTTGAGAGCAAGTCTTCTAAGAAAGCTTAAAATTGTAGTAAAGTTCTATTCTTATACACAAATCTTGGATTATGTTAAAGTGCTATTTATATGTAAATTATTGCCACTATTATGGTCATGTCAAGGCACATTGCATGAACATGTCTTCTTTTAAGTAATGTAAACTTATATCATGCTCACTAATCCAAAAAGTGAGAGTTCCAATTTCTATAAAATTCTCACCTTAAAAGAAGAGGGTTTCAAACAAGGCGATGATCAAAAGCGTCTCTTAACATAAAAAACCAAAATTAATGAGAAATATATCATTACTAATGTCACCTTATGACAATACAATATACAAATCTCCAATAAACTTTATCATAAACACATAATTATAAAATATATATAAAAGATAAATTCAACACTTTTTCAACAATATAATATTTACAATAACATTATTATAATATATTATTATCATAATATTTAAAAAAAAATTACATTTCAAAACATAAAAATAAAATAATTCCATTCTTCCTTTATTTAAGGGAAACCACCCCCTTTCCCTTCCTTTGTTGTGGGGTACTTCCCTTTCTATTGTGGGGCCACAATTGAAAGACGGTGTTGACATTTGGTATATTATAGTATGGCGGCTGCGATTCGGCGTGGAGCCGGATTTTAAAAGAGGGCATCATCTCCAAATTGCAGGTTTTAATCCTCTCATGCTGCTAAATTGGGAACCATGTGGCCAAAATTGTATTGGAACCCGTCCCATTTTGTCAAATTTGTACCCACCTGAAAATTAGCACGCCACTTGCTAAATGTCCAGCCGGTGGCTTCACCCAACGTGAACTCGCCACGAGGCCCTGGAACGTGGGTGACCAGAACAAGTAGTATTAAAAAGTTATCTGTCCGTATTGAATTAGCGTGTAACCAAATGAATATGACGGTGCTTCCAGTAGCATTGAACCCCATATGACGGTGCTTCCCGTTCCCTCTTCTTGAAGTTCTCATTTGTCTATCAATGATAGAATCTCGCTGCAATTCTTCAAAATATTTGAAAGAGAAAAATTTTGTTAAAGAAATATGAACGTTATGTCCTACGTCTTCAATCAAAAGAGGCTTATCCAATTTCAATTTCTTTTCACCTCGAAGTTTTTCTTTGTTGATGCAAAGGTTTATTTCATCTCCAACTTGAGAAATGTGGTCTACATGAATCTGATCATATTTAGCCTTGGTTTTGGCTTGACTCTTCGACAAATGTGTTCACTATTTCCATGCACCATCTTTCTTCAAAGCCAAAACACAGGAGACTCACAAGAGGATGTATTAGAACGCATGTTCCCTTTGTCAAATAACTCTTCCATCTGCTTCTTGACTCCTACATTCTCTAAAACTGGCATCTTATTCAAACCAATGTTCAAAAGTGAAGCATCCTACTGCAAATGAACTTCATGTTGTTTTCCTCTTTTAGGAGGCAACACATTAGATTCTTGAAACATCTTATCATATGTATTAGCAACTTCAACTAAATCAGGTTTTAATGTTGCATCACATTCTTGGAAGGCTTCATATTCATCAACATATTTATGTTTAATCATCAACAATGCAAAATTATCACTGGCATTTACAAACCTATTCATTTGTCCAGCATTCACAAGAGACAAATTCAACTTCTTGCTATGTTCTCTAACAATGTAGTGAATCCCATCTTTAAACAAGTGATACTTGTTCTCATGGCAATGAAAGAGGGATTCCCTGTCATATAAGTATGGGTTTCCCAAAACAATCCCACAAATATCAAGTGGTATCACATCAAGTTCTGACTCATCAATAAAATTTGCAGTGATGGAAAATTTAATTATGCATTTTCTTGTCACTTGCAACTTGTCATTGTCACATACCCAAACCAAAGGATAAGGTTTAGGATGAGGAATGGTTTCCAAATTTAGTTTCTTGGCAATGTCTTCAAAAATGAGGTTTTCTTTTGATCCACTATCAAACAAAGTGTCTACTTTATTATGTTTTGTGATGACTCTAATATGGAACAACTCTATTATTTCTTTTTCATTTTGAGTTTCAATGGGTTTACTAGAGAAGCTAGTACTTGCAATAGAATCATTACCTTTCAATCCCATGGCTATGATTTTTGTTTCATCTTCGGAATCAGATCTTAGATCTTGTTGTGGAGTTGCAACAATCTTTTATTTCTCCTTATTATTAAACTTTTTGGGTCTCATCTCAGGATGAAGTTTCCAATCGTGGTGTTCATCATGGTCTTCTTTAGAACAATGTTTACATGTGAGTTTTTCTCCTTCTTCTTGACTAAACCATTCTTTTTATCTTGGCCTTTGAACTTCCCTTTTCCTTTTTCTCCATACTTAAATGACTTCTCACTAGTTTCTTCAGAAACATTCTTCCCTCTTGCTTATAAATGAGTTGCTTGTACAAAATCTTCATCTAGTTTTGTAGGGTTAAAGATGAGAATTTTGTGTCTCAAATAACTATGCAATCCTCCAATGTATTTCAATATAGTATCTTGGGAGGACAAATCTATACCCAAAATCAAAGCTCTTTTCCTAAATTCTTGAGTATAGCTTTACACATTTTGACCCTTAGCTTGCCTAAAGTTTTTCCAATCCATGATAGCTTTTTGCATGTATGATAATGGATAAAATTGTCTTCTTATTGCAACAACAAAATAATTCCAAGAGCATAAACCTTATCATGTTTTTTCATGTCCTATTGAGTTTTGGCCTCCCACCAAATAAGTGTTGCACCTTCCAACCTAAGAGAAGCAAGCTGATTTTTGGTCTCATCGTCCTTGATTCTTTGTATCCTACAATACACTTCAATCTAAAAAATCCAATTATCTAATTTCTCGGCGTTTACCTCTTCGTTGTACATAGGAAATTCAAACATAACGTCAAGCTTTAGAAAAGGAGTTTTACCATGTCCCTTTGGAGAATTTGGTGGTGTTTGTGAAAGGGTAGAAGAAGTAGAAGATGAGGATGAGGACGTAGGTAAAGGTGGTGGCTTGTCCTTCATCTCCTTTTCCTTCATCTCCTTTTGGAGGTTTTGAACTCTCTCCATACGACCTTGAATTCCTCTTCTCATAAAGAACTTTTACCATTTCAGACATCTTAAAAAAGGATTTTCTAAAAGTTTTTTCATCTTCAGACATCCCTTAAGGACCTTCTTCATGTGACATAACTATTGAAGCTTGAGGTGTGTGTGTTCTCCTTGAAACAATGTGAGTACTTGGATCCAAAAGTTCTCCATCTCCTCTTTTAAGCTTCAACTTTGTAAGCACCAGAAAACACTTGCAAACAAAATCAAACCTTCACAGTAAACTTGTCTCTGATACCAAAATGATCTGTAATGTAAACTTGAAAGTGATAGTAAAATTTTATGTATTGTAGGCAATGGATCACTTCGCAAAACACATAAAAATATGGTTTTTAAACTTAGTTAATGACATAAAGTAGAGACAATATACCATATCAGAAACACATAACAACAAAAATGATATAGGAGTTCACCCCTCTCCTGGGCTATATCTCCTAGTCCATCTTCCAATGTTGGGCCTCTTTCATTAAGTGCTCAAATTTGTGTGTACATTGATTTAAAGTGTTCAAAATGTAAATATTATGTCTCCATTAGTTTAGAAACTATAAAAAACCCTAGCTGGGCTCTTGTTGGGCTCAATTTGGCCAAAAACTGAAGAAATTATGCTCTCCCAAAGCTTCTTCTACTAAATGATCTACAAAATGGACTAGACTGTTATCCATCCTACAAATATGCCTTTTCTGGGCATGCCAAGTAACAATTTCTCCCGTTGCTGACGAGATTCGCACCGGATTTGGTGCAAAAAGTTGTTTGGTTTAATTTCCCAATGACTCTAGTGAGCGGAAAATTTCGGTCAGATGCCCATGTGCCCGACGGTTGGTGCTAACCGCCCACCCCCGTCGGCATAGGCCCCTCAACATTTGGGTCATGGTCATTTGAACCAATAGAGACCATAAAACCACGAGTCGTTCCTTATTTTTCGCGGCCGAATATCGAGCCCTCGGCTTTACCGCGCGCTAGGTCACATGGTGGCACGAAAACTGTGGGCTGGTCCCAAAACTCCTCGCCCACCTGTCATCTCCCCATGTTGGTCGTATGGTAGGTGCACAAGATCGTGGGATAGCCTCCATAATTTTTCCCCTGCAACCATTAAACTCTCAATTGGAACTGTGGTTGTATGGCATGCATATGATCTGGGGCTGGTACCCATTTTTCAACCCCCCAATTGTTCCGCTCTGAGGCATATATGTCGTGGTCCTGTGGTTGGTAACCGCTGATGTTGGAACTATGGGCCGGGGCTAAGCCCTAGCCCTCATCTCCCCTACCTGTTGTCTCATGGGCATGGGGTGATTAGGGACCAAGGCTTAGCCCCAACCCCATCCCCCAAACACAAACGACATAAAACTTAAATAGAATTTGTGAACCATATGGTTAAGAACCACCCCGACATCAGAGTGGTAAGGCTTTGTGCTGCCAGTCAATAGGTCATGCGGTAGATTCTACGGGTGGCCTGTTCGGCCATACCACATTTTGATGCATTGTTGGGAGACCACGTCGCAGCCCTCATGGCCTCCATTCATTGGACCATGTAACACACATTCAACCTCCAATTAAAACACAAAATAATTCGACCAATATAGGGATGACATTTGACAGTCAATCATTGGCCTGAGAAACCCAGTCACATGTCCATTCACCCTGCCCAGTCAGTAGTCCTACATCCAACTTGCAATTTTTTCCCTGTTTGGGAAAATGAATAGAATGTGATATCGGGAGCATACGATATCTGTTTTGAGTGGTTCAAGTTGTGTTGGATTCAAATCATCGATATCTACGCATTGGTATAGGTTTCGAGCATTTTTTTAACACTTTTAATTTTAAGCACTTTATTGATCCCCTAGATCATATTGCTGGACTGCATTCACCTACAATTTTGTCCAATGTGGCCTGCGTAGATCACCTATAGGTTGCTCTCCTTTGCAGCTGCGTTGGTTCTATAAATTTGGGAAAAAAAGAGAGAATCTTGAAGCCTCCATTTCCATAAGCTTCGAGGATTTGCTGTAACCATTTACCTCAGATGAAAATTTCGAATCCTATCCTATCCTACCTTGGAGTTTCCATCCCTTATCCTTATATCTCATCCTACCATCAAGAGTGGATCTCAATCCCAGGGTTGGTAAAAGGATAAGAATTCCTAACTTACCTCACTCCTCTATATATTTACAACCTTCCATATGTAAGGGTTTGACTTTTGGAGAGTGATTCTACCCTTATGTTGTTGTTGTGAGAGTTATCCTTCCATGCATTTAGGGTGATTGGAGGTGCACTTTGTGACAAAGGAAGGACAAGTCAACAACTTGGAGGAGCTCTTCTACAAGATCAACACCTATTTATGGTTGTAACTCACTCCATTTATATCAATACAAAGAGTTCTTTTCTTTCCTATATGTGATGTTGTTATTTCATGTATTTCAATACCATGTTGATATGTTGAATAAAGTAGATAGATAATGCTACATAGATCTCGTAATTTCTTGGCTTGTGTTATCTGGTTATGCAGGTTCTAATTTTGGCACTTGGAGCTAGGATTGGAGCATTCAAGGCAAAGAAGGAGTGAAACATACGACAAATTCCAAGTAGGCTTCATCCCCTCATCTACTCACTTTAAGGAAAACATTAGGTCCTTTGTCGCTCTGTTGTGCTAGGTTAGCCATCAGACCTAGGGGAGATATTTCTATCCACAGTCATAAATCTCGCATAACAAGATATATATATATATATATATATATATATATATATATATATATATATATACAATGTAATTTTATATATTAAATAAAATTACACCTTTTCCTTGGGAAAAAAACAATATAACCTTGCTAATGACTAATGATGAAATATGACATTGCATTACAGACTCCTTAAAAAAAATACCAGCGAAGTTTGGATTTTACTAATTTAGTCATCAGTGTTTATTAAATTTTATAATAATTCATAATTACGTCACATAACATGCATGTAAATATTTTCATATCAATGCAAAATTAAATAAAAATCAAATATTTTCTGAAGTACAAAAAACGAAAGAGTAACCATGTACATCAAGTCATACAAATGTCAATTTGTATATTTAGAAATATTAAATAAATTCAATTAATTTACAACCAATAACTATAAGCACAACAACAAAATCCTCGACTTTGAGGACATACAATATGATCTTTTGTATAATATACAAATTGTCTCCATCTATGCTAGTGGATTGAAATATACATATATAAATATATTATTGTACAATCGACTTCTGGAAATTTGAAATCTCTTAAGCTGCAGGCGATGCAGGCATTATGTTGGAGTTTGTTGGCATCACAACGAGGAATGAATTAGCAGCCACTTATTGCAAATCGTTGGATTTTACGCCAGCCTCGGAAGTTGGATCTGGAATTATAGTATCCCCTGATCTCAACTGATGCAGAGAGGGGTCATCGTATATGTCCCAGCATTTATGCACTAGCATCTTTAGAGAAAAGGGTCGGTGTTATGGATAAAGTAGGTCGAAAACAATAATATCCAAGATGTAATAGAAAATAGAAAACTGACAGCATAGTATGAATGTGTTAATTCTTCTATGGTATATTATCATTTCAATGATTAGGATTGGAATTCGGAACGTCCAGACACGAGTCTCATAAACTTCGGAGCCCAAAAGAGGGGTTAGTTGAATGGTTAAAATGAAGGGAAAATTGGGTACAAGTTGACAGGTATTCATCCACAACATAGATATAGATGGATGTTGACCCGAAGCAACGGTCGGTCAAATTACCGGCTTGAGTTCATTGAGTGAGAGAATTTTTGGTTGAGAAGGCATCAATGAAATGGTTGGAATGAAGGGAAAGTTGGGTACAAGTTGGCAGGTATTCATTTGCCATACATACGTTCCGGGAAGTTGATGTTAAGCAACCGTTGCTTGACTTACGAAACTGCTATCGAATCTACTTAGCGAAGGGAATATTCCAAAGAGGTTGTCCATGGCAAAAGAAAGGGCATAAGTCGAGTGTGGATATTTAAGTGGATATGGGCAGGGCTTCTGCATTTCAAAGTGTAACTAACGACACCAATTGCTCGTCTCTGCTCTGGTTAACACGTGCATACTTAGAGTGGACATATTGGGTGTTTGACTTGTGGATATTGGTGCATCATGTATGGTGAAGAAGTAGTGAGCATCAGGGTAACTTTGTCTTGTTCATCAACTAACAAGGAATTTTAGTGACCTTTACAAGACTTAGAGCTCTAAACAAAAATCTATCACTTTTTCAAGTTTCTCTTTGTTATAGCCCTCTCTCAATGAATCTTGATCAAGAAGCTTGTAGCTTTGTGAAGCTTTGTCTCCTCAAACAACTTGTTCAAACTGTCTGTTGGGTATCCAAAATGTCATCCACTTTCACATTTCTTTCCATCATTTTACCCTCATTCCGTAACTCTGTAACTCTATAAACCCTACATTAGTAACCATTTTCATGACCATATGAGTTTATTATTATTATTTTCCAAAGTCATTAATTTTAAGTATTTTAAGGGAATTTGTGATTAATTATTAGGAAATTAACATATTTTCATATCTATCTATATATATATATATATATATATATATAAAGATACAAGTGTTATGAGTTTTATGATATGGTAGGCCTACTTGAAGATTCTAGAAGGGTCCTACTTGGCTTCCTAACTACAAATTCGAATTTCAAATACCAACTCATGAGGATTTGTAGAATATTTGAGGAAAATATGGATTATTAAGCTAAGCACAATCAAAGGAGAAGAATCATTGAGGTTTTGATATGTGTCCTTATCAAAACTATGAGAGAATTTGGAGAGGATTTGTATCTTGTATTTTTAGGAGATTGGTTGAAACAAATGTGGATTTAGGAGAGATTTGAGGGATATGTATTTATTGATCAGTTATCCCTAGTTTTTGTATAAATAGGGGTTCATCCTTCAATGGAGCCCATGCATCTAATGTATATCCTATATATGTATTCATCCATCTTGTAATCTTTTTGGAGCTTTTCTCCATCTTTATGAAATATAAGTTGTTGTTTTGATCTCCAAGATGTGATAGTTGTTTGGTGTGCATGATGAGGCATAGAGAGCCCCCATCAACCATTGTTTGCATATGTTTGTATATATTGGTAACATAGTAAATTTTCATTTCCTTTCAGCAAGTATGCTTTCAATTATGCAAGTGTGAGTGTGATTTCCTTTCAGCAAGTATGCTTTCAATTATGCAAGTGTGAGTATGATTTCCTTTCCACAAGTGTGATTTCAATTATGAAAGTGTAGTGTAATTTTCAATTCTGCAAGCGTGGTGTGATTTCCTTGATGCAAGTGTGGTTTTAATTTATGCAAGCGTGGTGTGATTTCCCTTATGCAAGTGTGATTTCAATTTCTTTGGTTTGGATTTAGTTTTATGTATTTTCTTAGTTTCAATTGCATCAGATTAATCTAATCTGAAAGATAACCACTTAGTACATATCGTACAGGTATACCTTGTCAGTTTATGAAACCTTGGGTTGACAAATTAAATGACAGGGATTTAACTCACAATTAAATCACCCAACATTTTGTCATCGTTGCCGGGGAAGTATACATAGGTGTTTATTTTCAAGTTTAGACAACTCATTATAGTTGCATTCATTTTATATGCATGGTTAAAATCATGTTAAAATGATTTTTCATTTTAGATTCTAATAGTTTTTCAAAACTTTGTACTAATCTATGTGCACGATAGGAGTTATCAACTAGTTGGAGTAATTCACAGACAATTAAGGAGTTTGAAGTATATCCTTCCAAGAACTCTCTTGAATCCTATCAACAACTGGGATATCTACTTCTTAGGAAGAGTATGTTTTAACTACATTAAAAAATTTATCTGTCTCTCCATCTCCACAAGACGATCTTCAAATCTCTTTTGATTCCTCTTTTGTCAATTTATTGAAGAGACTGAAGAATCATGCAATACTATTGTTGGGGAGAAACTACTAAAATCTGAGGAATGCATAATAAAGGAGGATATTCAAAGTGATTTAAACCAAGAAAGTAATTAGGAATGTCATGGCCTTATTGAAAGATGGTTCCAATCAAGGATCAAATCACCTTATTTCTTAATTGAATTATCAAAACAATTACTTTTTCATGCTTTGATGTATTTTAATGCATATTTTTCAAAACTAAGCATGAATATCTTTTTACTCCTGTTATGCACATGGTTACACTGGAAATATGCCTACACTTAAAATAAATTTTCTATTCCCAGTAAAGTAGAGTAGGATAGATGAATAAAACCAAGTTTTGGTGATGTTTTTTAAAAGTTTTTAAGTTAGATTTCATTTTATTTGCAATTTTGTTTTTGGTGGTGCAGTGAGAGCCACCCAACTCACTAATCAATTGCAGCAAGATATAGAAGGAGAAGAAATATTAGTGAAGAAGGAGAATAAATAAGAGTTTTGAGAGCCACAATATGAATTTAGAGATCAAATCATTTCACTTTGTCTTTTTTAATTTGACATTCCAAATGAATAAAGAGCTTCAATATTGTTAAGTATGCTCTCTTCTTGAACTCTCTGTGACCTTGAAGATCAGAAAAGATACTTGAACAAAGTTAGTTTTAAAATTTTTCAATAAAAATTGGATAAGAGATCTAAATTCATAATAAAAAGTGTAATAACTAGCTTTTAGAAAGCTCAAAAAAAAAATGCTTACAATGGATCCATCACTGTTGAAAACCCCTATTTTGACTCTTTTTACACCTCATTTGGCCAAAAATTGAGAAGTATATCACTATTTTAAGTTTTTGCCCAATTTTGTTGTTAATAAGCCTACAATTTGACCCAAACCCGACCGGTGTGCCCAAAAAATGGGAACGATGCAAGAATCTAGCCTTCCCGATGAATGAGATAATTTATAGGACAGTTAAAACCACTCCCAAGCCTCTACACCATGGTCATATTGCGTTGCATGGGACCAGGGGCTAAGGCTTAGCCCGGCCCCCTCCCTCAAAATGGCACATTTTAAACTTAAATATAGTTTTTTGGGTTATATTTAACAATGAACAATATAACTGAGTTGGTAAAGAGATTTGGTGGTTTGTGTGAGGTCTCAGGTTCAAATCTTGTTGCGGCCATTCGACCTCCAAACATAATTTTGGCCGCCATGAGGAGGCCATGAGGAGGCCACGTGGCACTTCCTCGTTGGCCCACCACTCCAACCTATTGACCAATAAAAATTAAACATGTCAACCAATGAAACAGTGACACGTGTCAATCACACATTGGCCGATGAGGCACAATCAACTTGCCATGTCAGCATACAGAACGCTAACTCGAAGTCCCTACAAACTCAAAATTTCATTTTTTAGTTGTTTCCTAAAATGATCAGAACACGATTCCGAGAGCATCGGAAGTCAGATTTCAGTGAAACAAAGTGTGTTGGATTCAAAATGATGAGATCTACACTTTGGCGTTGGTTTCAAGCTAATCCAAGAATTTTGAATTTTGAGCATTTTCTTGATCCACAGGATCATGGACAAGGGTGGAGCGCTAAATAAAAAGGAAAAACACAGTTACAGGCTTCAACTTTCATAAAAAACTGAAAATATTAACAAATCCAACTGTGATAATTGAAAAACCACCATCCAAGTCTAATTGCAGGTTGTAAAGCGGCAAGGCAATGCAACAATCCGTGTTTTTGGTAGCTGCAGAATCGACACAATTCAGTAGCTTATGTAAATTTGGTTTATGGTATATTGATGAAGAATTAAGTGTGTGGAGCTCAAAATTGGCTAGAAATAAGTAAAAGTGCATTTAATTTTTCTTGAATTTGTTTTATTAGTACTATTTTTGAAGTTTTTTGTGTATATATCAGATGAAGAGGGACTAATCACCTCTCTATTTTGATAGTCTTACATTTTATTGCAGAAAAAGTGCTAAGTTTTTGCAAGTTCCAAGACGATGAAGGAGATCACTATATGCACAAACCAAGTTTCTTTCAGAAGAGCATGATCATTTCATGTCAAATCACACAGATCCATTACACCATTGCTACTAAACAAATACCAATTTTACCATTGCTACTCATTCTAAGCCTACAGTCGATCCATAATTGTACATCTCCCTACTACCAAAAACTCATTTCCCTTTGCAATCTTCATATTTTCCTGCCCAATTTTCACTTACCCTTAGCCCAAAAATAAAGTCATTCAACTCCCTTACAAAGTTGAATCATCCAATTTTCCATTTCCTTCCCATCAAATAAACCTTGCTTCAATGAAAATTTTCCATCTATAGCTCTTCAAATTATTATTTCATACTCGTGTTAGATAATGGCAGATTCACTAAGGCCTTCCTTCTAACAATTTTTGACCCATAGACTCCGACACATCATCTGGGATCAAAACTAGAGATATTTGAAGTACCTTGAGGCTTGCGTCCTTTAATGGCAATATTTCTTGCCAATAAATAGTGGGAATACATCAATGTCCCCTGTTTGTTGGATCTTCGAGGTGACTCGACTTCGACACATCTATTCGTAACTAGTAAGATGTACTTAGGCATCTTGAATCTCATTGACATCAATGGTGAGTAGTCTCGTTTTGGTTAATGATATTCATTAATGGCCAATAATCCAACAATTTATTTTCTATGTTCGACATCAACACACCTATTCACATAGATAAGAATTATGCCACCAAGTAGGAATGATTGAAGACTACATGATTTCAACAGTTTGCAAAAGGATTCAATTCAGAATTCAGGAGCTGTAACAATAAAGATCCTAATCTCATCCACACATACAACTAAGAGAAAGAAGAAGCAGATCAAATTCTTTTACTACATATTCCATGTTCCAGTAGAAGCAACCACACTCTTTGATATACATAACTTGTCCACCTTTATGATAAGTGAAGGTATGTTGTTTTCTAATCTTTAATCATATAATTCCTTAAATGCTAAAATTGTGATTTTGGAAAATCCATCACCACATTCATATTCCCTTTGTCATTTGCCAAAAACTGAAAACACATTTAGTTGGGGGAAGGAATATTCACATTTCATGCCACATGGCACATTTCATTTCATTCTAACCAACATATTTTTCCCAATCAACTTTTATTGCATTTTTATTGCAAAAATATTATGTGTTTTGAAATGATCAATAGATGAGCATAATAAATGGTTGATAGTCCCTATGGGACTTAAAAAAGGAATTCTCAATATTTTCAAGCATTTTTATTCAACAAGTATTGTTACACAAGAACCAATACTTATAAATTTTGGTTGTTACACAAGAACCAACCATAAAAATATATGTTGCAATCAAATATTTTCAAAGTACACTTTGCAAATAAAACTTATCAAATGATATGATTATGCAAAGTTAAAAGAGAATTAATATAAAGCCAAATCTCATATAAAAGCAAAACATTTCACGAAGATAAACTAATGATTAAGGGAATAAATGCAACAGTTGCATGAGGACATGCAACAACTTCAGTTGGGGGGTATGTTGGGTCTCCAAAATGTCATACACTTTCACCTTTCTCTCCATTATTTCACCTTCATTCCGTAACTCTGTAACTCTATAAAGGCTACATTAGTAACCATTTCATGACCACATGGGTTTATTATTATTATTTTACAAAGTCATTAATTTTAAGTATTTAAGTGAATTTGTGATTAACTATTAGGAAATTAACATATTTTCATATATATATATATATATATATATATATATATATATATATATATATATATAAGTGTTATGAGTTTTATGATATGGTAGGCCTACTTTAAGATTCTAGAAGGGTCCTACTTGGCCTCCTAACTACAAATTCGAATTTCAGATACCAACTCATGAGGATTTTTAGAATATTTGAGGAAAATATGGATCATTAAGCTAAGCACATTCAAAGGAGAAGAATCATGGAGGTTTTGATATGTGTCCTTATCAAAACTATGAGAGAATTTGGAGAGGATTTGTATCTTGTATTTTTAGGAGATTGGTTGAGACAAATGTGGATTTAGGAGAGATTTGAGGGATATGTATTTATTGATCAATTATCCCTAGTTTTTGTATAAATAGGGGTGCATCCTTCAAAGGAGCCCATGTATCTAATGTATATCCTATCTATGTATTCATCCATCTTGTAATCTTTTTGGAGCTTTTCTCCATCTTTATGAAATATAAGTTGTTGTTTTGATCTCCAAGATGTGATAGTTGTTCGGTGTGCATACTGAGGCATGGAGGGCCCCCATCAACCACAATTTGCATATCTTTGTATATATTGGTAACATAGTATAGTTTTGTCATTTCATTTCCTTTCAGCAAGTGTGCTTTCAATTATGCAAGTGTGAGTATGATTTCCTTTCCGCAAGTGTGATTTCAATTATGCAAGTGTAGTGAAATTTTTAATTCTGCAAGTGTAGTGTGATTTCCTTTATGCAAGTGTGATTTTCATTTATGCAAGCATGGTGTGATTTTAATTTCTTTGGTTTGGATTTAGTTTGATTTATTTTCTTAGTTTCAATTGCATTAGATTAATCTAATATGAAAGATAACCATCTAGAAGATATAGTACATGTATACCTTGTCAGTTTACGAAACATCGGGTTGAAAAATTAAATGACAGGAATTTAACTCACAATTAAATCACCCAACACTGTCCACCTTCATATTGCTTTCAAACTGATTACACATGTCCTCATAAGTTGGACATTCCATGATGAAGTGTCATTCGGTTTCCAACTTCTTTCTTATAAAAGACACAAGTTCCGTCTTCCCACTCTTCCTTGGGGGTTATCCATCTACCCACTTCACATATAAAATGCTGAGATCTAGTCCTGAACTACATTATTAAAATTTTATCCTTTCCCTTAATTGCAACACTTAAATAAGTTTTTTCATCATGTGAGCATGTTGAGTTGAAATTTTCAACATATACTGCCTTTTTTTGGCTAACTTGTTTTCCCCACATGAAAGTCTTGAATTTTTCAAGCACCCAATTTTTTATCTCCTCTTTAGAATTTGGACAATCTTGCCAATTAATTCCCCATTTGCCCATCCACTAGTCATTTTTCTTCCTCCAAGTTTTCTCCCTACACTTTAGATCCTCTACAACAATCATCTTGGGCCAATGGTGATCATCCACGCCTTCCACATTTTTTAAATAACTTAACAAACAAATGGTTGTTGAAGCCTCCATCGGGAACATACTAGCCTCTGTCAGTATGATCTCATATGGGATCGTTGATTTGAATTTGAGGTTACTAGTGATTAAGTGCTATTAAATTATTTATAATTGTCTCTAGTTGTGATTTGACATGTTGCACCCCCAAACTTCACATCTATAGAGGACAATCAGGGTAACCAACAATCCAAAAAGAGTTTTCTTTCTTTTCCAGTCCCTTAATTCTACTTTCATGCATATGTTCTGAATATGGTAAGAATCCCTCCATCCCTCTTGAATCCTTTTGGTTGTACATGACTCCCAACAAAGTCTGTTGTGAACAAAAAATCCTAGGTACTTGTAATTTTCCACTATCTCCAAGGATTTTCCCTCAAATATAAACCTAACATGTTGCTTTTATGCTTCAAAGAGTAGATCATGACTTTGGTTTTGCTAATGTTTACTTGCATCCCAACTTATTGACAAAAGAGCTCCAAGGCCTTCAAATGTTCTCTCAAACCATTAGCATCTATTGCAATTAGGATAAGATTGCCAACATAGAAAAGTAGCTTGGGCAACATACCCCGATAATTGAATACCCACTCTACTAGTGTTGTTTAACCATTCTTCTAACTTATCAATATATAAACCAAATAGTTTGGGGGAAAGGGGGCACTCCTAATTGACCCCAATGTCACTACCCAAACATTCAGAAAAGCATTCCTTAGTTTCGATTTTAACACTAACTTTCTCATAGAGTTTATGTTATGAAACCAGCTCAAGAAAAGATAGAAAAGTTAGATCAACGCCTTAGAATTCAGCCTCTTCGAGGGGGCAACCTCCTTTACATTACATAAATGAACAATTCTTCGATGATTCAAATGACAAAACCTCCTTTCTATATATATGAGTCTAAGGAGTCACAATATAATCCAGTCGACCTAATAATAATATAAAGCCACAAAAATAACAATAGAGGAATTCCATGGGGCACAAAAATAACAACATGGGGGTAATAGGGGCACAACAATATAAATAACGGGTATAACTACAATAGTAATGGGGTAATCACTAGTATTATAGGGACCCAACATGCCCCTCTCCTTCAAAAAAGTGTTTTCCTCAACGCTTGAGTAGTTCTAGATACTTCTGCATAAAATTCTCATCCTCCCATGTGGAATCTTCAGCGGATAAGTTCTTCCACTTGATAAGATACTCTGAAATTGATCGATTTCGTAGATGTCGAGTTCTTGTTTCTATGACTGCTTCCGGTTCCAATATAATTTTTCCTTCCTCGTCAAGTTCTGGCAATATTGTTTGAACTGGGAGCTTGTCGCCTATAACCTTCTTTAAACATGAAACATGGAAAACTGGGTGCAATCGAGAAGCTGCAGGAAGCTCCAATTTGTATGCCATAGTACCAATCTTTTACAACACCTTGTACGGACCATAATACTTTGGTGATAATTTATTATCCTTTTTAGCTTGCTTTAGGGACATTTTCTTGTATGGTTGTAGCCGTAGGAATACCCAATCACCTACATCAAAACTTCTTTCACTGCGATGTTGATCTGCCTGTTGTTTCATTCTATTTTGTGCCAACACGAGGTTATCCTTTAAGAGTTGGAGGACTTGTTGTTGATGTTCGATGTGATGTTCCACTGCCTGAACCTTAGAATTTTCTCTTAAATATGATGTGATGGATGGTGGTTGATACCCATAAAGTGCCATAAATGGGGTCATTTTTGTTGTTGTATGGAAGGAAGTGTTATACCACCATTCAACCAGAGGCAACCATTTGACCCATTGTGTCTATTTATCAGATACAAAGCAACAAAGATATCCTTCCAAACATTTGTTTACTATCTCAGTTTGCCCATCAGATTGAGGATGATAAGATGAGCTAGGAGCTAACTGAGTACCAAGACAAGAAAATAATTTCGTCCAAAAATTTCCAGTGAAAATGGGATCTCTGTCACTTATAATAATCTTTGGGTTTCCATGTAGCTTTTGAATTGTTTCCATAAATGCAGTAGAAATTGTACTGGCTTTAAATGGATGTGATAATGCACAAAAGTGTGCATACTTGGTAAGTCTGTCAACTACCACCATGATTACACTCTTTCCCTCAGACTTGGGTAAACCTGTGATAAAATCCATTGAAACCTCCTCCCAACGTTGGCTTGGAATGGATAAAGGTTGTAATAGACCTAGTGTCTTAATTGTTTCAACTTTATTTTGTTGGCAAACCAAACATTCCGCCACAAACTTTTGAATATCTGACTTAAGGCCATCCCAAAAAAATTCCTTCTTAACCCTGTGGTAAGTTTTTAAAAATCCTGAGTGCCCTCCTAAGGGAGAAGTGTGCAATTCCATAAGAATCTTTTGTTTTAGCTGGGAATTCTTACAGAGGTATAAGCGATCTTTGTACCATAACGAATCATTTTTCCAGCTAAATGTATCAGACGTACTGGAATCTTGTTGTAGCTTTCGAATAAGTGCCCACACTTCTTCATCATTCTTCCATTCCTCCCTTGCTTCGTTTATCCAATCTGGTTGGATAATAGAAATGGCGCACAACAATTCTTCCACATCCTCATCCTTTCTTGAGAGTGCATCTGCCACCACATTTTGCTTCCCTTTTTTGTAGATGATTTCAAAGTCATAACCCAACATCTTTGTGACCCACTTTTGTTGCTCTTCAGAGGATAATCTTTGTTCTAAAAAGTATTTAAGGCTATCATGATCCGTTTTTACCTTGAAGTGTCTTCCCATTAGGTAGGGTCGCCATTTCTTAAGTGCATGGAGTATTGCCAACATTTCCTTCTCATAAATAACTTTGCTTAAAAACTTTCCTTTGATTGGACGACTTTCAAAAGCAATGGGTCTTTCATCTTGCATTAGAACAACACCAATTCCATTTCCTGAAGCATCACATTCCACAATAAAGGTTTTTGTGAAGTCCGGTGTAGCTAAGACCGGTGCTTGGCACATTGCCTCTTTAAGATGTTCAAAGGCCTTTGTTGCTTCTGGAGTCCATGAAAATGCATCTTTCTTTAAACAATCCATCTTAGATTCTGTTCCTTTTTGTGCAAGGGACAGTTGTTGCACTTGGTCTTGTAATTTTGATATATCATGTTGCATTTCTTCCTCTTCTTCATGAGTCATGCTAGAGCTTTCAGGTTCCTTACTAGGTGTTTGCATTTTCTTTCCTCGGGGCATCAGTTACCAATAATAATGCTCTACTATGCCCTTTGAATTCCTTCAAAATAAATTTTCAAACCAAGCTTAAGCAAAAATTTAAGAAAATCTACACACCTTTTTTCACTTTGTAGGAGCTCGATATTGCCTCTGATGTATCTCTGTACTTTCCAATCATCTACTTCTAAATTTGTGAGCTGTACTAGCCCTCTGTGTCCCCTTTCCAATGCCACAAGTCTGACCCAAATTGGATTCTCCAAGGAAGAGTTATGTGAAATCTCCCACAGTGACTTGCTTATAGACTAGTTCAGTAGAGCGAACTTGTACGACGTGCCACGAGTCACTGTTTCGAACTTTTGATCTGAAACATGCATACAAGAAACTACAATCCGTCCTCTTTCTGAACCTTCTTATGAAATTTCAATCTAATCCCCAGAGAGAAAGTTATGACGATTTCCCCCAGGTCACCTGTTTTGAATGTAATTCAGGAGTCTGCAAAAAGACCAACTTCCTCAGATCATATCTCCTCAAATATCGCGCGAAAAGCTCTGAAATTCGTACCCAAGGTTCAGCGCGATTTCTTCTCAAATGGGTTTTTTTGCGACTTCTGAAACGTCACAGAAAAGATTTTATAGCGAAAATGCCACGATGACCTGTTTGGAGTAGCGAAACCCTAGAATCCAAAGCTCTGATACCAAATGTTATGAAACCAGCTCAAGAAAAGATAGAAAAGTTAGATCAACGCCTTAGAATTCAGCCTCTTCGAGGGGGCAACCTCCTTTACATTACATAAATGAACAATTCTTCGATGATTCAAATGAAAAAACCTCCTTTCTATATATAGGAGTCTAAGGAGCCACAATATAATCCAACCGACCTAATAATAATATAAAGCCACAAAAATAACAATAGAGGAATTCCATGGGGCACAGAAATAACAACATGGGGGTAATAGGGGCACAAAAATATAAATAAGGGGTATAACTACAATAGTAATGGGGTAATCACTAGTATTATAGGGACCCAACAGTTTATATACAACTACTATATATTCACTTGGAATTTTGAGCTCTTCCATTCTTCTCCAAAGCTTATCCCTAGGAACAGTGTCAAAATATTTTTTGAAATCAATGAAGCAAAAAAAGGCCTCCATAGCCTAGATGTCCCAAACCTATTGATGAACTGCCTAAGAGTGATGCAATGATCAATGGTAGAGTGCCTTGACCTAAAACCAACTTGCCCTTTTAGTCTTTTACCCTCTTTTTATGCTCAGTTGTTGATTCTAGACTCCATCATATTCCCAAACAATTTTCCAAGAAGAGGATTGACCGTAATAGTGCGATAATTAGAGGGACTATTAATTTGCCCACTTTTGTTTAAGCGAGATAGAAACAGTAGTTGTCCATTCAAATGGAAAATTATTTTGTGTGACGCTATTGAAGATCTTTTTGATGATTGGGAACAAGATCTCAACACTCCATTTCAAACATTCTTCCTGTAATCCATCAATGTCTTGAGCTTTACCACTTGCTAAATTTTTTATACCACGCTTGACATCCTCCACTGAAAATAACATAGGTTGTAGTGTTGATTGTGGGAAGGCTACTTTTCTCTTGTTCTATCTGATAAAGGAGCTTCACATGGTCTAACCAATGTGTATCCAAGATATTATTACATATTTGCTTTCCCTTTTTTTATCATTCCCACAAAAATCCTTTGGGTTGTACTTTCCCAAAGAAATTAATTCATTCCTTCTTGAAGTCACATAATTTTTTAATTTTTTTTAATCACATTTTTATATGGTTTCATGTCTTCATTGTTTGTCTCCTTCTCCTTAAGGGAACTTTTAGCAACATTTCACTCTCCATCATACCAAGGATTATTTGGAAAATTGTTTGAGACCCTATTCTTAGGCCAAGGTCTTTTCCACACCTTTAAGGCTTTGTGGATTAAAGGTATCAACGTATTGTTGCAAATGCATTATATTATTGCATTGTCTTCCTTGTTTTCTATGTTGTTTTTTTTCAACTAAAAGTGTTGTTCCAGAGCAGTAATAAAGAGCTCTTGATTTTTTTGATTCATGGGGATTCTTCCATTTGCAAGGGCTTTCTTATGAAATTGTTGGGTCTTCACTTCTTGTAGCTTACTTGTGTGAATGCCCAACTTAATAAAGAGAGGCATATGGTTAAAATTCATCTCAAGAGGACAAGCCCCAATATAGAACTCCAACAGATTGCAAATAGAGCTTTGACAACATATCACATAGTCCACCACACTTTGACCATTGTAGGTTTTACACATGATGTCACTAGATCTTGGCCAATATTTCAGGTCATTGCAAATGGCCATGTCATAGAGGCTACATAAACCTAACAACTCAGTGCCAAAGTGTGACACACTCCCATTCCCATCTTGAGAAGTCCTTTTCCACGTGCAATCCTCATTCCCATCTAACCAAAGAGGGTTGCTTTACATATTCTCATCACTTCCCAACTAAATATATTGATTGTTTATTGTCCTAGCATTAAAGTCACCGATTAAAACTGTATCTCCTAAAATCATAAAAGCATAAATATCTCCTTTTAGATCAGCATAAGGGTCTTCGTTATCAAAATTTTTCTTCTTGTAGAACTTCGATTTTTTTGGGGCAAAGTAACAAGCAACCAACCTGAATGTTGCTTTGTTTTTTGTTATATTTGGCCACATAAAATGCTTATTTGGATCCTCTTTTTCCACTTTTACTATTCCATTCCACATTTCTCTTTTACTATTCCATTCCACATTCCAACATGGTCTAGTCTTCTATTGACATTACCATTAGTTTAGTACTTGGATTTGCGATGATCCACTAATCTTTGTCCACTAACAGATCCTCCATCTTGAGATTCCACAGCTCAAAACTTTGTTTGTTAAATTTCTTGATCTCTATCTTCTTAATGTCACCATTTCCTTTCACCACAAGAATTGATTTGGAAGATTTCCCACTATAACATGGTCTACCATAGGTTCAAACAAAACCCCTTAGTTGCAAGGCATCTCTTGGAATTGAAAATTGGGAAAACCATATTGATTTCTCATTATATTCCTTAACTATGTTACAATACATTATATACATGTCATAGTTTCCATAAACTCCCAAACCATTAACCTTGGATTAAAACATAATTGAATTCCTCTCTCTGTATCCTCCATTTAATCTAAATACGACCATATAGATACTATTTTCTAAGTATTATGCTAAATCCTACAAAAAAAACCAATAATTATTAATGATGTGCATGATAATTTACAAATTCTAATATACATTATGTTAAAGCTACTCATATACAATATAAGCTAATGCATACCATAACTATACTTTCCACATATCTTATAGTATTTTCCCATAAAAATTTATATAAATAAATTACCATTAGATTTAAACTAACATATCCTAATATTCTAGTGCAAAATAGACAATATACCACTCATTATCTCTAACATACTATTACTTCTTTAATCTCCAATATATCCTAATTGTATTGTGCAAAATAAACAATATACCCCATATTATCTATAACATATTCTTGCTTTTTCCATATCTGGAATCCTCGTTGGTAATTTATAATTAATTAGTATTGTATCATTGTTGTATTTACAATACTTTTAGACAAACCACAAATACACTTTATATATGTTAGACTTTAGTACATCTTACTATGAACTTAATCTTTAGTACAATTGCATTTTTTTTTAAGATATAAAAATTCTAATAAACTACATATTGAATATGCAATGTTTGAAATCATATCCGTGTATCGATTACTAGGCAATCCATTGTTATAAATTATGGTTGTGGTCTTATGTAACATTTTCATTATTTCATAATTAAACATCCTCTGTTAATGTGTAATATTATCACTTATTAAAATATTATATCACAATAATAATTTTGATTTTTTCCTTTTATTTTGGAGTAGGTATACCTCGTCAGTTTATGAAACACCGGGTTGACAAATTAAATGACAGGGATTTAACTCAAAATTAAATCACCCAAAACTATCCATCTTCATATAGTTTTCAAACTGATTACAAATGTACTCATAAGTTGGACATTCCATGATGAAGTGTCATTCGGTTTCAATAACTCCTTTCTTATAAAAGATACAAGTTCTTTCTTCCCACTCTTCCTTGGGGGTTATCCATCTACCCATTTCACATATAAGATGGTGAGATCTAGTCCTGAACTCCACTATTAAAATTTTAGCCTTTCCCTTAATTGCAACACTCAAATAATTTTTTTCATCATGTGAGCATGTTGAGTTGAAATTTTTGACATATAATGCTTTTTTCTGGTTAACTTGTTTTCCCCACATGAAAGTCTTGAGTTTTTCAAGCACCCAATTTTTTTATCTCCTCTTTAGAATTAGGACAATCTTGCCAATTAATTCCCCATTTTCCCATCCACTAGTCATTTTTCTTCCTCCAATTTTTCTCCCTACACTTTAGCTCCTCTACAACAATCATCTTGGCCCAATGGTGCTCATCCATGCCTTCCACCTTTTTTAAATAACTTAACAAACAAATGATTGTTGAAGCCTCCATCGGGAACATACTAGCCTCTGTTAGTAGGATCTCATATGGGATCATTGATTTGAATTTGAGGTTACTAGTGATCAAGTGCTATTAATTATTTATAATTGTCTCTACTTGTGATTTGACATGTTGCACCCCCAAACTTCACATCTATAGAGGACAATCGGGGTAACCAACAATCCAAAAAGAGGTTTCTTTCTTTTCTAGTCCCATAATTCTACTTTCATGCATATGTTCTGAAGATGGTAAGAATCCCTCCATCCCTCTTGAATCCTTTTGGTTGTACATGACTCCCAACAAAGTTTGTTGTGAACAAAAAATCCTAGGTACTTCCAATTTTCCACTATCTCCAAGGATTTTTCCTCAAATATAAAGCTAACTTGTTGCTTTTATGCTTCAAAGAGTAGGTCATGACTTTGGTTTTTCTAATGTTTACTTGCATCCCAACCTATTGACAAAAGAGCTCTAAGGCCTTCAAATGTTCTCTCAAACCATTATCAGATATTGCAATTAGGATAAGATTACCAACATAGAAAAGTATCTTGGGCCACATAACCTGCTAATTGAATACCCACTCCATTAGTGTTGTTTAATCATTCTTCCAACTTATCAATATATAAACCAAATAGTTTGGAGGAAAGGGGGCACCCCTAATTGACCCTAATGTCACTACCCAAGCATTTAGAAAAGCATTCCTTAGTTTTTATTTTAACACTAACATTCTCATAGAGTTTATATACAACTACTATATATTCACTTGGAATTTCTAGCTCTTCCATTCTTCTCCGAAGCTTATCCCTAGGAACAATGTCAAAATATTTTTTGAAATCAACAAAGCAACAAAAGGCCTTTGCTTCCTAGATGTCCCAAACCAATTGATGAACTGCCTAAGAGTGATGCAACGATCAATGGTAGAGTGCCTTGACCTAAAACCAACTTGCCCTTTTAGTCTTTTTACCCTCTTTTTATGCTCAGTTGTTGATTCTAGATTCCATCATATTCCCAAACAATTTTCCAAGAAGAGGATTGACCGTAATAGTGCGATAATTAGAGGGATTATTAATTTGCCCACTTTTGTTTAAGAGAGATAGAAACACTAGTTTTCCAATCAAATGGAAAATTATTTTGTGTGATGCTATTGAAGATATTTTTGATGATTAGGGCCAAGATCTCAACACTCCATTTCAAACATTCTTCCTGTAATCCATCAATGTCTTGAGCTTTACCACTTGCTAAATTTTTTACACCACGCTTGACAGCCTCCACTGAAAATAACTTGGTTGTAGTGTTGATTGTGGGAGGGCTACTTTTCTCTTGTTCTATCTCATAAAGGATCTTCACATAGTCTAAACAATGTGTATCCAAGATATTATTACATATTTGTTTTCCCTTTTGTTATAATTCCCTCAAAAATCCTTTGGGGTTGTACTTTCCCAAAGAAATTAATTCATTCCTTCTTGAAGTCACATAATTTTTGTTTTTTTTGTTTTGTTTTTATCATATTTTTATATTGTTTCATGCGTTCATTGTTTGTCTCCTTCTCCTTAAGGGATCTTTTAGAAACATTGCACTCTCCATCATACCAAGGATTAGTTGGAAAAGTGTTTGAGAACCTATTCTTAGGCCAAGATCTTTTGCACACCTTTAAGGCTTTTTGGCTTAAAGGGATCAACATATTGTTGCAAATGGCCATGTCATAGAGGCTACATAAACCTAACAACTTAGCGCCAAAGTGTGACACACTCCCATTACCATCTTGAGAAGTCCTTTTCCACGTGAAATCCTCATTTCCATCTAACCAAAGAGGGTTGCTTTGTATATTCTCATCACTTCCCAACTAAATATATTGATTGTTTATTGTCCTAGAATTAAAGTCACCGATTAAAACTATATCTCCTAAAATCCTAAAAGCATAAATATCTACTTTTAAAGCAGCATAAGGGTCTTCATTATCAAAATTTGTCTTCTTGTAGAACTTCGATTTTTTTGGGGCAAAGTAACATGCAACCAACCTGAATGTTGCTTTGTTTTTTGTTATATTTAGCCACATAAATTTCTTATTTGGATCCTCTTTTTCCACTTTTACTATTCATTCCACATTTCTCTTTTACTCTTCCATTCCACATTCCAACTTGGTCTAGTCTTCTATTGACATTACAATTAGTTTAGTACCTGGATTTGCGATGATCCACTAATCTTTATCCACTAACAGATCCCCCATCTTGAGATTCCACAACTCAAAACTTTGTTTGTTAAATTTCTTGATCTCTATCTTCCCAATGTCACCATTTCCTTCACCACAATAATTGATTTGGAAGATATCCCACTATAACAGGGTCTACCAAAGGTTCGAACAAAACCCCTTAGTTGCAAGGCATCTCTTGGAACAAAAAATTGGGAAAACCATATTGATTTCTCATTATATTCCTTAATTATGTTACAATACATTATATACATGTCGTAGCTTTCATAAACTCATGATCTATTAACCTTGGATTAAAACATAATTGAATTCCTCTCTCTTTATCCTCCATTTAATCTAAATACCACCATATAAAAACTATTTTTTAAATATTCTTCTAAGTCTTACAAAAAAAACCAATAATTATTAATGATATGCATGATAATTTGCAAATTCTAATATACATTATGTTAAAGCTACTCATATACCATATAAGCTAATGCAGACCATAACAATGGATCCCAAGTCACCATCAAATCACACAAATAGAAATTTGTTTATTGACAAAGATTAATTACTTGAATTAATTTACCATCAATAACGGTCAGTGTAACCGTAAAATAGTCAAACTTCCATACAATATACAAATTGTCCCCACTTCTGCCATTGGTTTATAATATATATAGATATCTTATGCTACAGTTCGGGTGTTTGACTTGTGGACATTGGTGGGTCATGGATGGTAAAGCACTGAGCATTATGGTAACTTTTGCTCATCGACTAAGATGAGAGGTCTTTTATGCTATTGTGTAACATGGTAGGGTATGTGAGGCCAAGAATGGGATCTTTTATGTTAATGTATAACATCGGACGGTATTAGGGGGCAAAGGACGGAGTATACACATTTTTTTAAGTGGTAAATTTATTCTTATTCAATATAAATTGATAAAGTTATTATAAATATAAATGGATAAAGTTAGTATAATAATGTGGATTGATATATTATTGTTATTAAAAAATAATATTATTTAAATAATTTATTGTTTATAAAGTGGTAAATTTTCATTTTTATTTATTTTATTTTTTTGTCTATTTTTTCTTTTTCCATTAGATATGCAAAGATTACAGCGTCACTGTCCATATGTCATTATATTTTGGTTCCAATCATACTGGATTTGTTAGCTAGAAGAGAAGTACAAAAATTAATTACAAATTGCCAAAAGCTACAAAGAATCCATAAGCGCAAAGACCAAAAGGCCCAAAATACCCCTAAGATCAAGGAACTGCCAATTGACATTAAGGAATAGGAGGATAAGCTAGATCTGGATTATCCATTTCGTTACCCGACAACTATAGAGGTTGAAGTTCTCCATGCACATGATATTTGATGTGAGCCATTCTCCTTTCCAAGTGCTCCAATCACTCTAACATTCTCCTCTAATCCCGTCAACTTGAAGCTAACGGGTCCTACATGTGTTCATTGATTGTGCTATAGATCATTCATGAAGCTTATGAGCTCATTACGGTCATCATGGAAAGTTTGACCCAAGTGCTTCAAGATATGAGTGACATGCTGAAGCTATGAATCCAAAATGTTGAAGGGAGGAGGAAGGTCTACACATCTAGGAGAAGGGGCGACCTCCTCCTCCAGCTCCACTTCCACCCGACCTTCTCTCCCCAAATCCTCTACTTCACCTCGGTACTCTGCCCTTTGTCCTTTAGGGCCAACCCCTCTCTGCGCATGAACATAGTGCCTATTCATGTTTGCCCCAATTCCAACCCACTACAAATACCCTTAAACGCTCAACATTGGGTGTAGACCCTGTCGCCACACCAGGTCCTGGAACCCAGCAGTGGGATTCTTACAGTTACCAACCCAAACCTTGCCAGAGAAGAGCAACCTCTGACTAGCACTCCCACCTCTTCCTTCAAAAATTCCTCCATTGATTACGACTAACATTCTCCTCTCCACAATTACGCCTTGACCTAGAAGACTTGGCACTCGGAAAAGCAGGGATACAATTTCAAAAGTTCTGAGGGAAACCCTAGAGACCCAAAACTCCTAGGCCAAAGAGAAAATTTGCAAGTACCCCATGTTTCCCAATGATTCTCTCTCATATCATAAGAAATGGGATAGGGAGCTACCCAAACCAATACCACTTCCTAAACACTTACTATCAACCTCCAATTACAGCCGCAAAGTACCTGGAAGCCCTAAAGGCGAAGTCATTTTTCTCCCCGAAATGGATTTAATAGGTTATAGACACAACTATGAAGCTTAACCCTTTGACTCGATGAGGGTACTAAAGTGTGGATATCAAAGGAACAAACTAGAAAACTTAGCGATGAATTCGAAACAAAGTCCCAATTTTGAAATCCTCCACCAACTGCCTAAATTAAGAAGTGTCTCCTCCATACTAGACTCAACCAATGGTGGAGCAAGCTCCCGTGTTCAGCTTCACCAAGGTCCCAAAATTAATGCACCTGACCACCACCGCCACCACTAGGGCTTCACCACTTGCATTTACGAAACTCTAATACAAAGAATCAGAAACAAAGGATCATGCTCAGGTTAATGACCTGCGCAAATCCTACACAACTTCCACCACCTTCTTGTATGCCCATAACCAAACTCATAAATAGCATTACCAAGCTCACCAACTCGCTCATAAAGTTATGGCCCCTGATCTTGAAGCTTCTACACGCTCCATATTGCATGCATTCTTGATGCCACATGTCGTTTAAGTGGTTGACCGAGAGGGGCTAGTCTCTACCCTAATGTAACCATGTTCCTCAACCCCTATCGGGGTATTTATTTTCCTATTTAAGAAAAAAAAGTTAATATAATTATTAGTTTTAGGGTTTTTTAAAGACAAAAAAACATTTTAACATAGATAATATCCAGATATTTTTTAAAGATTTAAATATTATACCTATGTATAATATTATAGGTAACTATTCTAGATTGAAAAAACATATATATTTAAGATTTAAAATAGTAAATTTATGACAAATAGCATCAATTTAATCATATATATTTAAAAAATAAATAATTTTGTAACCAAAAATATTTTTTTCACACAATATAGAAAAACCGATATTGAAATTTTGTAATTAAAAACATTAAAATTTTACAATTAAAAACATTCCTACCTAATATTGGCAAGAAAACTCATATCTCTTATTATCATAAAATAATAGAATCATAAACATTTATATAATATTTAATATTAATTTCATATATAAAACTATATAATACCTCCAACAAAAGTTTTATTTCTTACTCAAAAAATTATATATACAATCTATTTTATGTTATCGATTTATTTTTTTAATTAATTTTGACTTTTTATTGGTCCAAATTTCATAAATTTAATGACATCATACATCTTAATATTTTTTCCAACTAAAGTTTAATTTCGTACTCAAAAATTTATATATACACTTTATTTTATACGTTTGATTTCTTATCAAAAAAATTATATATACAATCTATTTTAGGCTGTCGGTTGATTTTTTCAATTAATTTTGATTTTTTATTGGTATAAATTTTAGAAATTTAATAACATCATACATCTTAATATTTTTTCAACCTTAATTCACTATTATAGTAAAATTAAAATTATTTATATTATTTTATTTTAAAACAAGATTAATCGCTAGTTTAAAGGTTGTATGGAGTGCGGAGAGGACTCTACACATTGAAAGCAAAAATCTCTTCGCACAAAGATCTTTGCACAATGAAATTTCTTTGCACTAATCTCTATACACAGTGAAAGCTCTCGACACAAGGCTCTCTGCACAATGAAATCTCTCCACTCAAACAATGAAAGTTATCCGCAAATAAAGCTCTCCACACAATGTTACAACGTTCTCCACACAAACAATGAAAGTTGTCCACATAATGTTATTTGCATAAGGAGGAAGCTTTCAATCTTTGACTGCTCAAACCTTTTCTAATCTATTAATAATAAAGGAATTACTCGCGTTGTGCGACACCATAAAATATGAAGCACGTCTACAAGTAATTTTAGATTCAATGATGGGAAATTTTGTGTGTGTAAAATTCAGACTTTGCCTTAAATTATGAATTTCTTTTCGTAGACGAAGCCTTCAAGCTTTTACTCTGCAGATTTCTGCTTTTTGCACTTCACACAATCTATTAATAATAAAACATGAAGCGTGCCTAATTACAGAGTTTTGCATACACTTCGTACACACAAATCTCTACACACTATTGTTAACAACAAATTTAATTGATTAAAGGTTGTGTAGAGTGCAGAGTGAACCCCACACATTGAAAGCAAAAATCTTTTGCATAATGGAAATTATTTGCACTAGCCTCTTCGCACAGTGAAAGGTGTTGGCACAATGCTCCCTGCACAATGAAAGCTCTCCACACAACACTCTCCGCAAAATGAATGCTATATACAAATAAATCTCTTTGCACAATAAAAGCTATCCACAAAATTCTCTCCGCACAAGGAGGAAGCTCTCTATCTTTGAATATGCAAATCTTCACTATCTGCATAGTCTATTAATAATGAAGTAACCATGTGCATTGTGCGACACTGTAAAAATGAAGCGTGTTTGCAAGCAATTTTAGATTCAATGATGGGAAATTTTTGCATGTGTAAACTTTAAACTTTGCCTTAAATTATGAATTGCTCTATGTGGATGAAGCCTTCAAGATTCTGTTGTGTGAATCTACGCTCTCCGCATTCCGCACAATCTATTAATAATAAGAAATGAAGCGTGCCTAATCATAGAGTTCTTCATACGCTTCCTCTACATAGGATTTCTCTGCACAAAGCTCTCCGCACAATCACTTGTTAAAAACAAATTCAAGTATGTCACGGTGATTTTCATTTCCACATAATAATCCATATGTCTTTGTTTGGAATACTGCTATGTTTATATCTATATGTGTTGCTATAACCAATTTCTTTCATAGTAAAGACTCTACGTTCTAGTTTATTTTCTCAGAACATATGAAGGAGTATAGAGATTTGTTTGAGTGTCTATAGTGAGCACGGAGAAGCTTAAAGTCGACATACAATACTACATATTAAACTTCTACACACTTCAAAGCTAAGATACAATACCAAATCTCATTTATGAAATTTAATGTCACATATTGTACTTTTTTTTAGTGTTATTTAACAACAATGTTTATAACATATTATATTACGTAATAATTTTGATGATAACAAATAATGTATGAATTGTTGAAAGCATTTAGCATTAGAGCATGTGAGAAAGGACAAATGTGTTATATTCAAAAACTATGTCGAGGCGGTAATGTTTACGAAGGTGCAGAAACTTGTAATACATAGGTAACATTAAAGTATTAAATAATGCTTAACAGTGGTATTAATATCTATTCAACAAATTGATATGCAATCAAGTTATCGCTCAAATACTGAATTACATTTACTCTGATGCATTGTGTAATAATTGTCGATTGCAAAGATACCAATAAAATTGTATCTATCGATATTATAAAACACTAGTGGTGTTTGTGTTGGTGTTGTTGTTGCTCGTGTTGGTGATGGGTAATTTGTATGTGCACTTGTCTCTTCCATGGAAAATTGAATCTGTTTCTAATGTTATTTATGGACTAAATATTTTGAGACTCGTTTCTACTATGATGTTTCTGTATGAAGATGCAACATGGAATGGATGGTCAATTTTCTTAAGTTGTTCCTTGTGGAGTACTATTTAGTGGTAGCTTTATGATGGAGTTTTGGGGAGATTGGTTTTTGGGAATGTAATGATAGTGAAATTTGTCTGGATCTTGGAAGTTTTGTTAAGTGATTATCAATACTATAGTTGTTTCCTTTTTTTTTCTTTTTTTGCATAAAAAAGATACTTAGTTTGGTTTAGAAACACTTCCAACATTGTTGACTTTTCGAGCTATTCCTTTTCCTTTTCCATCTCATTTGATTCTTCTTTTTCAGTTGAAAGAATTGTTGAAATGCATGAACAAAAGGATAAAGATAGTGAAACAAATTTTCATAGTAAATTTCCTAAATAGGTGTTGGTTCATTAAATAAATTTCGAAAAGACTTGTATTTATTGGAAGAAGAGCTTTAGTTGATCAAAATAGAATGCAATTTAGTATATTAATGAAATAGTATCTCGACATTGATTTCTAAAGCATGTGACACAAATCAATCATGAAATGCAATCGTATGAATTGGACTACTCCGAGTTGGAATTTATGTAAAATGGATATGATTTAAAGCGATCGATAGTATATTAATAAAATAATTTCTCGATATTAATTTCTAAAGCGTGTGAGATAGATCAATCATGAACTGTAATCGAATGAATTAGACTACTTTGAGGTTGAGCTTAAGTAAAATGGATATGATTTAAAGTGATTTATTTCACAATAGTTTTTTCTTATTAAAGGTCAAGCAAATTGGTAGTAGCGAAATTGATGACGATCATTAATGAATACCATTAAAATCGATAATAGTTAAACTTCATTTAAGGACTTAGATGCCAATTTTTTATTTAGATGACTTATCACCTTTAACACATTATATGTAGGTTTGTTGGCTATTAGGGTCCTATAATAATAGGATTTATAATTTTGAATTGGCTATGGTTACTCTTGTAATATTGTACATACTTTTGCTTTCTGCAAAATGTTTTCCATATTAAAATAAAAAAATGTAAAGAGGGTATGTCCTAAAAGAATAATCAAAGGACAAAAAGAAAGAAAGAAAAAAAAAAGGTAAAAAATATGAACCCCAAAAGAGATAAAAATAGATCATGAAAGTGTGCAAATTCAAATGCTACTCCTTTTACTTTACTTTGCAAAATAAGATTGTGTGCAGCTTGTCAAAAATGCCACTCCTTTTACTTTACTTTGAAAAATAAGATTGTGTGCAGCTTGTCAAAAATGCCACAATCCATGATGGTCAAATAGTTTAATCTTGACTCATTCATGATTTAAATTTCATGTTGATAGATAGAGAATAAAGATCTAGCCACACTGTTTAATCTTGGCAGATCAATAGCTAGGTAGAGAATAATAATGAGCTCATCAATTTAATCTGAGCCATTGGAAGATATGAGGTTAGAGTTAGATAGTTTTCTTATCCAAAGAAAAAGAAATAAAGGGTCAGCAAGCTCAAATGCACCCAATGAATGAAGAGAAAATTCTAGGCTAAATAAAGGGTAGGTAGAAGAAGTTTTGCAAGAGCACAAGGTTGCTAAGTCAAAAGCACATTCATCATGCTCAATCCTATGTTTCATGTGCAGGAGGAATTGTGAAAGAGAAAGGATGTACACCAAAGCTTGTTTACTAATTTCCCCTCATTTATCCCTTCATTACCTGTAAATACCCTTTCCCCTCACTCTGACCTTTCACCCCTTGGTTTCACACAAATCCCTAGATATTACCCTTCAAAAATCATTCCCCCTTCTCAAAACCCCTTTCCCTAGTGTGAAACACATTCCCATTAAAAAATGTTTCATTCCCCTCTTATTAATTTCATTTTCCCCCTCAAAAACCCACTAAACCCCTTTTATCCTAAGTTATTTACTATACCCTCACATTACATAATTAAACTCCCTGACATTAATATTCCCCGACAGCCTTTTAACTCACCAAACCTTGGTGTATAGTTTGAACCCCCGCTATATAACCCATGGTCCCACCTTTAGTAACCATTTGCTTATATTAAAAATCCTGTCATTACCTTTTAATTAATTACAATTCTTTGTAATTAAACCCCAGGTCCCGCCAACCACTTTCCTGACTCCGTCTGTGCAACTCAACTGCGCGATATCCCTCCGAACTCCCACCCACAGATCCAATGGCGCACAGCCATATCGCGCGGATTCATCGTCCGATAGTTAACGGCCAAGAGCATGCGAGATTTGCAGTTTTGGCCGAGAACTGTTTCGCTACGTGGCGGCACCAGGTTATATCGCATGCTCACGAAAAATATCGCCCATCACCCAAAAGTGGGGCAATATCGTAGAAAACCACCTCCCCGCCTAAAACCAAAACTGCCCACTGTTCATTCAATATTACTCACTCCAAAATCTAACCATTATTGGTTAAAAGGCCGAAAAAGCCCCAATTTGTTCTTTTCTCTCAATTTCACTGTAAACCTCTACTAAACCAATTCTGACACCCTGAACCTCTGAGCGACCAATTTAGCCACCTTTTGCCACCCAAAGATGTTGCAGACACCAAATTGAAGCAGCCAATTGATAGTTGAAGCCTTAGTAACCTCTGCAGCTACCACAGAACCCCGTCTGCACACCAAATTGTCTTTCTCTAGGTATTCTTAAAAGAACCAGAACGACCTTGTAAATTTGAATTATAAACAGTAATTCTTAAAGGTTAATTGATTAAATTAATTAAAAAACCTTCCTAAACTAAAGAAAACCCCACTGTGCAACCAGACCCCTTTTTACAGATTGAAATTACCCTCCCACTGTTCCAGACCTTCAAACCTTATCCCTAAAAAGCCACAGAAAGACTAATTCAGTTCAATATACCAAATTATGGCTTCCCAGACTTCTCTGGATGTAAGACCCCTGCAAACCCCTTATTTGGATGTTGACCACCTTGCATTAGCCAATAGAGAATTTCAAATCAAGGAAACTGCTTCCCCTCCCTACCTATTGAAACTCCACTGCTGGAGTAAAGACAAGTTTTAAATGATGACATTCACCTATGGAAGTCCAATTTTCCCAAGTACTTGTTCCCAAAAGTACACCCATTCCTAGAAATCATCCACTTCTACCAAGCTTGCTATATTCCCAGTCAAAGAGCCATAGTTACCCCTGACCAGCAAGTTTTATTCACCATTACTGCAGAATCAATTAATCAAATGTTGCAAATCCAACTAGGGCCCAATCAAACCCCACTTTCCATTGAAGGTTTACTTGAACTCTACATAAACCTATACCTTCCCAAGAAGACTCGGATTTTTCAAACTTTCATCATAGAGGAGTCTCATACTCCAACAGATAGCCCTCCATATGCTACCACCATTTTTTCTGAGAGAGCCAGACAAATTATAACCATGCTCTCTTGCATACTAGGGTACACCACAGATGAACATGTGGATGAGGTTGTCCTTGCTTTCCTTTCTATATTTTTCCCAGGCAAGCCTCCTACTACAATTTACAACTATGCTCAATTCATAGCAGACAGAATCCATGAACAGTTCATTAGACTACCAAATGAGAGAGTCTTCAAATATTCATCAGTGTTATTTCATATGTTATTGTACTTTGAGTCAGACAAATTTCCAGTCAAGATTCAGAAGTTAGACACCAAATGCAATCCAAGATCTGTCATCTATTGGACACCATTGATCCAAAAATACTCCATTGTTTTCTCCTATAAAGACTTCATTGATTAATTTTTCCATCCAGTTATAAATATGTTAACCAGTAGCTATCAGTTTAGGATCAGTCAGGAGATTAAGAGAGTTTTACAATTGGCAAAGAATAGTAGAGTGGGAGATTGGTATCTATACCAGGACCACACAGAAATCAGAATATATGGATGCCAACTAGCTCCCTACAAACTACCCAAATACCTCCCCATGAGGATATTTGCATTAGAGTACTTTAGGCAGATTATAAACTCTGATGAAGTCAATTTCCTATCAGCTAGGAAGAAGACCCAGTTTAAAATGAAAAATCAATTGGGCCCCTTTATTTGTAATAATAGGGAAGCTAGACCAGAGGCAGATAAAATTTTGCAGCAGATGAATTTCAAGAACAGTTTTATGTGGCAATATGACCCTCATGGAGTCATAAATAAACTAAGGCTCAAAGTCAAATTGGGTCCGTTCATACATCATCCCAGGCCAAACATTGAGAGATTTTCCAACTAGTCAGAATGGTTGGAAAACACTTTGATAGATATGGACAATACTGTAGTAGATGTGGAGAATACATTAATAGATGTGGAAAAACATATTGATACTAGTTCCTTTCTGCATGTTCCAGCCCTAGAAGAACAGATGAATATTCCTCCTACTTTGCAGACTCTAGCTAATAAAGACATAAATGCAAAAAGAACAAGGGAAGAAGGTTCTAGTTCAGCAATGGACACTACAGATGACCAATTTGAGATCAGTTATAGGAAAAGGCCCAAGCTTAATCCTGTAACTGAACAGGAAGACACCATTGATACAGTGGAAATCACTGACACTAAAACAATGGTTGGAAGGAGTAAAGTGTTGAAATGTGGCAACAAGAATATTCCAATTTAATTTGTCCTTGAATTAAATTCTGAATTAAAATCGAATTTAGTCTTAACAGCTACTTGGAAATAATTATTTAAGTTATTTTGACTTAATTAGTTGGAGAAATTCAAGTTAGAAGTCTTTCTGAAGTCATGCAAGAGTTATCCCTTAAATTAAGGAGATAAGATTGAGTTATATTTGAGTTGTAATTAGTTAACTCAGTTTACTGAGTTAAGTCTAGTTAAATTAGTTCCAAACTATTTGAGGAATTAATAGAGAGTTAACAGTCAGTTGATGCATGCATGCACTCAACTAGTGTTACTCCAGTTAATTGAAGATTCCGTCATCAGAAACTCATGCATGTATATTCTGAGAAAGACCCAGTTGAGATTAAAGTCAAGGACAGTGTACTATCAGTTGCATGTGTTTTCTTATAAAGAAAACTCATGCATGCAGAAGGAATCATTCCTTGAGGATTGCGCAGTTCTGACAGTGTGTGAGATCAGTGTTCCACTTGGTTGAAGGTGAATCATCCCAGAGGAACAATGCAAGGAAATAGGAGCTTGGAGGGTAGAGAGGAAGGCTTGAGAGAAGCCAAGATTGCCTGTGAGCATCTGTGAGGATTGTACTGAGAGCTGGTTAGCTGTGAGAGCTAAGGCTTTGTATAATTCCTATGTATTTCCACCTTGTATGATAATATAGATAGTGGGGATTTTAGCTGAGGCTTTCCCCAAAGTATTTTCATGTGTATTGTGCATTGATTCTTCTTCTTTTGGTTATATTGTTCAGCTCGATCTTTAAGCTTCCACAAATTGATAGTAGAAGTAGGTTATAGTGTTCTACTTTGATTAATATTGCATTAGTGGCTTAACCTACAGTCAGATTTTCTACATGGTATCAGCGCTAGATTTATAGAGAATTTCTACATGGTAAAGGAGCTGTGAACAATATACTGAGAAGATAATTCGAAGTTTGAAGTTCAGGGTTGCAGGTGCAAATCGAATTCATATCATACTTCAAGGTTGGCCAATGGCATTTTATGGCTTGAGACTCAAGTATGCCTTGGAAGGTAGCTCGAATTACATAGCATGGAAAGATAGAATGGAGGATGTATTAGAAGACAATGACTTGAAGGAATTCATTGATCAAGAAATCCCAAAGCTAGCTTCAACTAATGCACAAGAGTTGGCTGAGTGGAAGAAGTGTGTGGCAAAGGCGAGACAGATCATCCTTGAGGGAGTTCGAGACCATATTGTCTCGAGTCTCCATGGGAAGGATACTCCATTTTCAATGTGGAAGACATTGAAGGACCTCTACCAGAATAGTAGCGACCAGAGGAAATTGGTGCTCAAGGATAAGCTTCAAAGAATCAAGATGGAGAAGGGCAATACTATTTCCAAATATCTGAACAAGCTCACCACCTGCAGAGATGAGCTTAGCAGTGTGGGAATAACTATTGTCGATGATGATATGGTGAGCCTCACTCTCCTTGGCCTTCCAAAGAGTTGGAATAGCTACAAGGACTCTGTGAATGGAAGGGAGAAACTGTCGGATAGGGAATGACTGTGGTCGGATCTGATGCAGGAGGAGATCAGGAGGAGCACACGGGATGGTTCTTCATCCAAGGATAATGATGAAGAAAATCTGGCCTTAGAAAGTAAGGCAAGGAAAGGGAAGGGGAAGGCTTCCCATTCCAAATTGAATTCTTCTCATGGAGGGAAGAAGGGTGACACGTCTAAAGTAAGATGCTTTAATTGCCACTAGATGGGACATTATGTGACTCATTTCCCATCGAAGAAGTCCAAGAAGGGATCCTCGGAAGGATCAGAAGGTGAAGCATTAGCCTCTCAGTTCGAAATAGACTTTACCCTCATCACATGCATGGTGTCATCGATGATGGGTTGTGTCTAGTATCTTGACAGTGGAGCCTCATTCCACATGACTGGTGATAAAAGTTTATTCAGTGCCTTGGAGGAGAAAGACCTCAAGATGCACATAGAGATGGGTGACAACAGAAGGTATAGTGTTCCAATAGTGGGCATGGTTGCCTTTCAGAGGGAGCATGGAGCTCCTCTCACCTTGACAGATGTGAAGTATGTGCCTGAACTGAAGAAGAATTTGGTATCGGTCATGATGTTGGAGGACAAAGGCTATGATGTTGTCTTCAGTAAAGGAAAGGCGTTCCTAAGACACATAACCACGGGTTAGACCAAGAGGATAGGGATTCGAGTAAAGAATCTCTATAAACTAGAGGTAGATGATTGTGTAGCATTGAGTACAAAAGCATAATTGGTGCAAATCTAAGACATTGGTGAGTTATGGCATAGGGGGCTGGGCCATTTGCATCATGGGGCTTTGAAGATAATGCAACAGATATCTATAGGACTTCCCAAAGGTAAACTTGAGTAAGTTGACACATGCAAAGGTTGTACCTTGGGAAAGTACACCAAGTCTTCCTTTCATGATCGAGACACTCGAGCAAAGGCTATCTTAGAGCGAGTTCATACTGATGTGTGTGGACCATTCTCGATGACATCCAAAGTGAAGCAAGGGTATTACTTGATTTTCATTGATGAATATTCTCGTAAATGCTGGATTTATTTCATGTAGAATAAGGACAAAATTTCACAAAGTTTTGTGATTTCAAAGCTTTGGTTGAGAAAGACTCAGGGAAGAAGATCAAGGCCTTAAGAAGTGACAACGGTGGAGAATATGTTTCTCAAGAGTTTAAAAACTTCTGTGCAGCGGAAGGAATTAAACGAAGTTGACGGCACCTCATAACCCACAACAGAATGGAGTGGCTGAGAGGAAGAACAAAACTATTTTAGGGGTAGCATGGGCAATGCTACACGACCAAGGCCCACCACTTCACTTGTGGATGAGGAATGCAACACAACAATCTATTTGCATAATAGAATCCCGCATCGCATACTTGGGATGAAGAAACCAGAGGAAGCTTTCTCCGGTAAGAGATCAAATGTGGGTCACTTCAGGATCTTTGGCTCATCGGCATATTGCCATGTGACAAAGGATGCACGAAAGAAGCTTGAGCTGACAGTAGAGTTGGGGATACTTATGGGGTACACTGATACACCTCACAACTATCTGGTGTACTTGCCTACCAATCAGAGGACAGTGGTTCATAGAGATCTCAAGTTTGATGAGTAGAAGGCCATGCAAGTTTCCCTTGAGAGGTAGCTCCAACTACAGGCTGTGGAGGAACTTTTGGTTCCTAAGGAGGAGGAGCCTCAGACTGATGCGAAGCAGCTGCATGCAGAGGTTCCAGGAGTGGAGACACCCACTCAAGTAGAGTCTTCCAGAGATGGACAGAAGTGCACAAGAGAAGTTGATAGATTGTTGGAGGATGCAAGAGAGAATGTGGGAGAACCATTTTCTTAGCACAGACAGAGGAGGTCACCTGAGAGGTACACTGGATACATGGCCCTTGTTGGGGAATGTGTTGAGATCGAGCCATCTTCCTTTGAGGAAGCAGTGCAGCAGCTGATTTGGGTTGATGCTATGGTGGAGGAGTATGACTCCATAGTTCGTAACAGTGTTTGGGACATGGTTCCGAGACCAGAAAACAAGTCAGTTGTGCGTTCTCGTTGGCTTTACAAGGTAAAGCAAGCTACTGATGATCATGTTGCTGCAGTATATTTCAACAAAGGAGCAAGATGCTGACATTTTGACAAAGGCAAATTCGAGTTCCATAGAGACTGCATTGGGGTGGCAGATAATCCCTTTCTTGTTAAGAGGAGTGTTGAAATGTGGCAACAAGAATATTCCAATTTAATTTGTCCTTGAATTAAATTGTGAATTAAAATCGAATTTAGTCTTAATAGCTACTTGGAAATAATTAATTAAGTTATTTTGACTTAATTAGTTGGAGAAATTCAAGTTAAAAGTCTTTCTGAAGTCATGCAAGACTTATCCCTTAAATTAAGGATATAAGCCTTAAATTAAGGAGATAAGTTTGAGTTATATTTGAGTTGTAATTAGTTAACCCAGTTTACTGAGTTAAGTCCAGTTAAATTAGTTCCAAACTATTTGAGGAACTAATAGAGAGTTAACAGTCAGTTGATGCATGCATGCACTAAACTAGTGCTACTCCAATTAACTGAAAATTCCCTCATCAGAAACTCATGCATGTCTATTCTGAGAAAGACCAAATTGAGATTAAATTCAAGGAAAGTGTACTATCAGTTGCATCTATTTTCTTATAAATAAAGCTCATGCATGCAGAAGGAATCATTCCTTGAGGATTGCATAGTTCTGACAGTGTGTGAGATCAATGTTCCACTTGGTTGAAGGTGAATCATCCCAGAGGAACAACGCAAGGAAATAAGAGCTTGGAGGGTAGACAGGAAGGCTTGAGAGAAGCCAAGATTGCCTGTGAGCATCTGTGAGGATTGTACTGAGAGCTGGCTAGCTATGAGAGCTAAGGCTTTGTATAATTCCTATGTATTTCCACCTTGTATGATAATACAGATAGTGGGGTTTTTAGCTGAGGCTTTCCCTAAAGCATTTTCATGTGTATTGTGCATTGATTCTTCTTCTTCTGGTTATATTGTTTAGCTCGTTCTTTAAGCTTCTGCAAATTGATAGTAGAAGTATGTTATAGTATTCTGCTTTGATTTATATTGCATTATCGGGTTAACCTACAGTCAGATTTTATACATAAAGGCCTAGCAGCTTCAGGTGAAACTCAATAGCCTTCTACTTCAAACACTCAACTTATTGATAAACAGCTCAGCATTGGAGTCTCTTCATCCACCAAGCCTGTGGATAAAGAGAAAGATATTAAAGAAAAATACAAGGAAATTAAGTTGAGGAATGAGGCATTGAAGGCTGAGACTTATGCCCAATACTTCAAGCAAACACCTGCAAATCAAAATAGGTTAATGTCGCCCTTTGAAATTAAGACTGGGAAGATGCAAATGACATTCATGCACCCTACAGTCCAGCAGCGCAAATCATCAGCTAACTACAAGAAAACCGAATTTGAGGTTTTGGTTAGGGATGTTCACCCCATAGACCAAATTGAGTTCCAGAAGCAGGCAGGTGAGATGATCTATTCCACCATGAAAAATAAAGCTATGACTGTGCACAAAATTCAAAGTTCATTAGATAATATCACTGCACAGTAGAAGCTAGAAAAGGCCTGCTCACAGGCCAAGGACAATAGAATCAAGTCACTGGAAGACTTGGTCATTGAGCTTGGGTATAATCCCAATGATGTCAAAGCTGCAGAGAAATTAATAAAAAAGAAGAATGAGGATATTGCTGCTTTAAAGAAGCAATTGAAGCTGCCTCATTCAGAGCATCCATAGACCAAGGAGGTCCTTGAAAGCCAAACCCAGCAAGAGGAGATGATGGACCTCATTCTCCAATTAAATGATCAATTAAAGGAAATGGAGAAGGAATTGGATAGTTTGATACAGTTGAAACAGGCCAGCCTTGAGACAGCCACTGCCACTGCTATTCCAACAGTCACTACAGTAGTACCATCCACCTTGGCAGCTTCATTGGCCCCCACAGCACCACTGGCTACAACACTTCTAGCTACAACAACATCTACATCAGCAACAGGTTCCACAACAGCAGCAGCTCAGCCAAGTGATGAGGCTAGCAAATTGGTCAAGGCAATGGAGGACATGTCCATTCAGACCACAGAGATAAATAAACTTAAAGAAAAGATAACAAGTCTAGAGAATGAGAATAAACTTGCACAGATTATGCATAAGGATGAAGTTCAGAAGTCAACCAGGTTGACTGAAAGAATGAAGAGCTTGGAAAAAGAATTGACATTAAAGGAGCCACTTGGCCAAGCTAAAGAACAGCTATGGGCCAATATCATTGACTTTGTCAATGATATTTGGCCATCTATACAAGTCATCTTTGAACAAAATGACTTAGTCAAAGAGGCTATAGAAGCAATTCAAAGAGTTAAGGCTGAACTTGGAGACATGCCAGAAGAAGCCACCAAAATAATCCACTTCCTTAACTCTAAAAATAAATATGAATTGCAGGAGCTGGACATAGCTGACAGGACTGGCACCATACTAGAAGTGAAAAAGGTGCTCACCAAGAGGAATTTAATGATGAACCTTGAGGACAAATGCCAAACCATGCAGCTGGCTATAGACAGGTTCATGGTTAAGTTTGATGCTTTAAGGCAGAAAGGTCTGCCAAATCCCTTGGTGATAAATGATAGATTGATGCCACAGGAAGACTACAATAGGAAAATCAGAGAGGTGGCAAGAGATCAAGCCAATAATTCCTCTATGAAGGGGATGCCCACAGGAAAGGTTCTGTACCAAACATTTGAGAACCTATTTTACCTCCAGCATGAGGTAAAACACCTTTTTGTGAATAGGCCAACCTTTGCTAAGTACACAGAAGCAGATGAAATTTACAGAAAAATGGTAAATATCAAATTACCAGATGCAGACACATGGGAAAAGTTAAATGACTTACTGTAAAAATGCACAGTAAAAGTGAAAAAAGCACAGTGAAAGAAAAGTGACAGATCAGCTAGATGAAAGAGTATCAGGTGAAAGTGTATCAATTAAAAGACAAAGTAAAAAGAACAGTCAATGTTGAATACAAACATCAAAGGAGAATAAACAGAGAAAGATCAAAACATAAAGACAACACAGCCAAATAAATAGGGACAACTTACATCAGTTGAATATCTGTCTCTATCTTCTTGCATCAAGATATTTCTTTCTCCTAGATTAATTCCCAAGATAGTTGGGGATATTTTGTAAACTATTTTTGTATAAATACTTCATAATTCGAAGTATAGAGTGTGGATTTCTTGATATTACTATAGTTGTATTGATCTGAAACCTGAGGGTTATTTGTACAATTTTTCAAGTCAGCGGACTAGACTGAATAATAAATAGATTGCATTATAGGATTCATGTGTTGGGCCACTTTAGTGAAGTACTTTCCTTTTGTCAAATTGTTATTTTCTTAAGTGTTTCACAAAATTGCATGTTATCTAAATTGAATGAATTAACTGGATTTATATTATAGAATTTGTTTAAGTACACTCTGCCTTGAACAGTTAATCATTTTGATGTTTTCCTCTGATATCCAGAGTGGGGAATCCTTCATTGCTCCCTATTTTTGATTAACCCCTACCATTTACTTCATTATCCGGTTTGAGGAACCCTTAATTTCTCCTTGACCCCGATTGAAAACCACTTCACCTTCCAGCCCTAAAGATTTGAATTCACTCAGCTACCTTGCCATGTAGACACTACCTTTAGAACTTGATCCAGTCCTGTTTGCTTGACACTTGACCCCATAGCCCAATGGTAAAAGACATCCCTCTATCCTTCTAAGTAAGTGATTCCACCACCAACTCAAAATCAAAACCCAAGTACAATCATAACTAGCTTAAAATCAATTAACTAAACAAAGTTAAATCATAAAGAGAGAGCCCTCTCTGAGCATTAGGAAGGCTAGATCCTAATCTCCAAAGTAGGTTTGTGGTTACCTCTATCATTTCTTTCATAACAACTCTAGAGAAATTTTGGAGTGATAACATATTGGCGACCATACTGGGGAACAGTCCTCAGTTTAAATAAAACTTTAAGGAAATCTTAAATCTCATCTTTTGCACCTTAAGTTCATTTTAGAGCTGTTCAAAAGCGTTTCATTAAACACTTAAAAAATTAAAATTCTGGCTCCCAAAAGAACACATTATACCAGGGGACATCTAGATCCAAACCCTGCTACAATAGTTGATGATCCTGATAGAATTTTAAGAAAACCAAAAAATGTAGAAACTCAAGGAAGTAGAGGTTAGTTAATTAAAGCAAATTCACTCCCAAAATAATTATCAAGTTTAGAGGATATTCAGTTTGATTTATCATTTGAGCTTTCTTTGTTTAGAACCAAATCAAAAAATTCAATTCATGAAACTGTAATAGACCCTAATTTTATTCAATTCATTGAGTCAAAGAAGGTGCCTATACATCCTGATTTATATCAACTTGTTTTGAATACTTTTGATAAACTAGAAGCTTTAAACTCAACCTTGATAAGCCATATAGACGATGCTTATTTTCAACAATCAGTTGAATTAGCTGCCCTGACTGCTGTTGCCTCTGAACTTTCTACAGAGTCTTCAAAAATTGTAAATACAGTTTCATTTTCTAGCACCACTACTTTACCTCCTATCCAAGCTAGAACCTCAACCATGGCAGACAGATATGCACCTTTGGTCTTACCAGCTCAACTACATGGCATTCCCTAAGACTACCAAAGTAACATCTTTTTATTTGATGCTATTGGTCAGTATACTGCCCAACACCATGTGAATAAAATGACTGACTATTTTGAGTTGCATGAGATTGATGAGTCTAATGTCCAAATGAGGCTATTTTCCCAAACACTGATAGGGGATGTAAAGAAATGGTTTAAAGGTTTACCTGCTAATCATATTGCAGATTTAGTTGCTTTTCATAGATGGTTTATTGATAGATGGGAAAGAAAGAAAAACCCATTACAAATATTGTCTGAATATGATAACATTAGAAGAGCTCCTAATGAATCAATTCAGGATTATTGTACTAGGTTCAACAACATCTATAATGCACCCTACTAATATTATACCTCCATCAGACTTAGCACTAACCAAATTTCCTGATGGGTTTGACATTGATATGTCTTACCAATTGAGGGAAAGAAACCCTAAAACATTGGAACAGATGCAAAGTAATGATGTTAGTGTGGAAGCAAATTTATTAGCTAAAAAAGCTAGGATGAGAAATGAGAAAAGATCTGTCATTAAAGAGGAACCTCCACTTCAAATGGTAAAATAGATAGTGTAGCCAAAAGTAAGAATAATGGATAGATTAGAAAATATGGAAAGAAAAACTCAGTGGGAAAATCAACAAGCACCTCCAATTAGAAACCCCAACTTTAGGAAAAATCTCAATATTGGAAAAAATGCTATACTTGATCAACAGGTTAGACCACCTTTCCAGGAAAACTACGCTGAGGGTTCTGTTGAGGCCACGAAAATCGCTGCAACAACATAGGGGAAACCACCCGGTCCGGACCTTAGTACAGCTCCTTTTCCGTTTGGAATAGTGGCTCCGACTGGGGATAATGGGACCAGTTTCCCAAAAATGGATAAAAGTGGGATGGAAGAGTGACTTATGATGTATGATGGTGATAAGCGAACAACTAAAACTATCGGCGAAATATACTAACTATAATCTAATCTCGGGACTTATCAATTTTTAAAGCGTAGCGTTTGATAATCTGTGCTTTAAGGCAGGCATATAGATGACTCTAACGCTAAAGCATAGATGTTTAAACCATTTAAGATTGCTCTGCATAATTAGTTATGCAGAGCGATAATAGCGAATTACTACACTTTGTCATTCATATCATTGCTACATGCATGATTAAAAGAGAGGGCATATCACAAAACATCCAATAGTGGAACGAAATGAAGATTTGCTGTTACAGCGCATACATGTATTCAACAATAGCAAAAATAATAACACAGCAATTCATATAAGAGGAAAGACACAGATGCAGATAAAAGTACCATGTAAGCTGCTTATCAATCCAGTATATTAATCGCTATGTCGCAGTCCTTCCTTCAAACCAGAAAGCATTCCAAACAAGAGACAATAGTGCGCAATTGTATAAAACAGCCTTCTCGTTAAATTAAGAACTATCGGTCGAGTTTCACAAAAGAATATAGGCTGAAGCACAGTAGTGCAAACTTCAGCCTTTAAGTCTATTACAAAATTTTACGACCCTTTCCAAAAAAATGAAAGGGTCTATAAATACTAAGCTAATCTAAATATCTAAGAAACTGAAAAGCTATTAAATTGGCATTAATAAATATTTCTTCCATCTTTTTTGGTGATCTGGCAGTCGGCGGCAATGCTTCATTAGGTGGCCTCTTTGCCTTTAAACCTTAGCTGACATATCGCCAGCATTGGCTCTACTTCTGGTGGAGTGTTGAGACGCGAAGTGAGCTGGACATCATATGTGGCGTCCTGAATGTCGGGGATCAGGCATCCGAGAGCATCTGTTAAACATTTGAGAGCCGACCTTTGAGTGTGTGGCTTGATTAGAAAGAGCCAATATGCCTCGGAGGTTAAAGTATTTACTCCAGCGATTAACCTTCCCTTTTCCTCCAAGTCATGATAACTTGTTTGTTCAATCATGTTTGCTGTTGTTATGCTTCCAGGTGTGCACTGGGAAATCATGTTTGCCAAATAGAGTGTGTTGTTGACTAAATCAATCATATTGCTGGCAATCATTTTACACCTTGAAGCTGCCCTTTCCGCTTTCATCATCTGAGTGTTCCATTCCATGAAGAGTATGTCCTTGTACGTCTCATAGATTCTGGGCAAGTTCGCTGCCTTCCCCACATCAGTATCTTGCCACTCAAGATATCCGGTTATGGTTTCTTCGGCCTGATCTAGCTCATTTCTAGCTTGCTCTATCCGCTGACATACTGCTGTAGATATTTCGCATAATGGCTCAGCCTCAGTAAGTTGCTGGCATAGGAGTCTAATCTGAGATATTAATGCGCCATTTATTTGAGCTGCTTCTGCTCTGAAATCCTCCACTTTCTGGGTGCCCTTGATGTCTTCGAGCTGTGCTAATAGTTTGGCTATTTGCTCGTCTTTTGATTTCATCATCAGCTCATTCACCGCTCTCAACTGTGCTAATGCTTCCGACAATTCTTTTTGCTTCTGGATTGCGCTCTGGTCGATTCTCTGTTTTTCAGTCTGCAGTTGCTGGGTTAATACATTGTTTTCTTGCTGTTGCGCCAGCAACTGTTCCTCTACCTGCGCTGCCTTGTTTTTTGCCTCGGTTACTTCTGCCTGTAATGCACAAATCTCCTGGTCCTTAGTCTTCAACAGAAAACTTACCTCCGATGCCTTGTCAATAGTCGCTGCAGAATAAGCTCCCGCATACTGCGACAGCTTTGTTAGATCATCGGAGGGGTCCAATTCCTCCTTCCAGACTACATTGCCCGTGACTGTTTGCTCAGGAAAGATAGAAGGTTGATCAAGCCTTCGTCTCTTCCTTGAGCACTTAACAACGGCTTTATGCTTTGGGTTGTAGAAAACATCCAGGGGAGGAATATCTTCCACCTGGAGAACAATTTGATCGGAAGGGTCTTTAGTAATTACTTCGACATCCTTTGAAATGGGTGGGCCACTGGTTCCGCTTAGAACCTGAGAAGAAGTGGTATCTGGTGCATCGCTTGTCTTAGAGGTGTCTGTATCTTTGGAGCCTTCCTTTCCACTGATAATGGAATCGAATTGGTTCCATTGTTTAAGCAATTCAGGATCAATGGAGGTCTGTTTATGTTGCTCTGTCTGGGATTTGCTCCGCTCTTTTTCTTGTTCTAACCTCTGCTGCTCCTCTAGTCCTTTTCGCTGCTGCTCCTCTAACTCTTTTCTTTGTCTCTCTTCTTGCTCCCTTTTCTGCCTATCTGCCAATTCTTTCTTATGTTTCTCCTCTTCTTCCTTCTTCCTCTGTTCCTCTATCTCTTTCTGCTTTCTCTGTTCTTGATCCTTCTGCGCATTTTGCTGTTTTTCTATCTGCTCCTTCTTCTGCCTCTCAGCTTGCTCTTTTCTTTGCTTTTCTGCCTGCAGCTTCTTTTGCATTTCCTCCTGTTGTTTGTTTTGTTCCTTAGTTGTAATAGGAGGTTGGCTCGTCTGTTGCCGACCAGGCTCGCTTGAGGAAGACGCTGGGGTTGTTGTCAATAAATCTAGAGGCAGAGTTTGCAACCTCTGCTCTCTAAGTTTATTGAACTCAGTTAAAGTCTCATCATTGTATTTCATTCTAGCAAGCTCTTTGGCACCGCCTATTGTTTCGGCGACGATGAACAGGTCATCAAACATATCCTCTTGATGGTCAACTTTTGTTAATTTGGCCTGTTCTAGGGCAGTGTAGGCAGTTTTATGTGGATCATAGAGTCTGCTTGGGATAGTGGCCAGGGTTAAAGCTTGCATCTTTGTTGCCTCTTTTTCTGCATGCTTGAGATCATGCAGAGTAAAAACACCAATTCTCAAGGGAAAAGAGGGCCAACCCCTCTTCTTTTCTTTCTTGAGAGTTTGTGTGACACTCTCGGCCATAATTTGGTAGGAGATTTCTCGGGCCAACAATTTGTCTGGAACATATAAAGGGAGAACATGCGGCTTGGCCTGGCTCCCAAAAACCCTAATATAGGTAAAACGCTCTTCTCCGAACCAACTTGCTACAGCTGGTAAGTCGAAGGAAGCCAGATAGGAGATTTTGGGAATAGGTCGATCAAAGATGGAATAATGAATGGGAACCATAAAACCATTGCAAATTTGATACAAATGGTCCTTGTAAAAGGACTTCCACAATTTCTGATGGTACAAATGAATGGGTGAAGGGTCTTGGGTGGTCCACCTCCAACCGAGGATAGGAAACTCAGAATTAAAGCACAAGGTATCCATAATGTAAGCACTATAATAAAATGGTGGGATTTTCCTTTCGGTAACTCTGGATTTGGCTCTAAAGTCACGAACGGCTACGGCCAACTTATCGGAAAGAATGGTGGCCCAATCCATGATTATACTATTAACAGCTGCTTCCATCAGGGGAACCATTTCTATGTCGAAATTAGCAGAGTCATGTAACCCCCATAGTCTACACATCATAATCCCCGCATAGCAATAGGGAGAAGCCAAAGAATCGACGGAGTACTTACCCGAGCTTTCGTGCTTGTGTTTGGCCGGATTCTGCCTCCAATCCCGGATGGGTTCAGATTGTACTTCATTTTCGGCTGCAAATTTCTCCACGAAGGCTTTGTTATAGATTTTCTCCGGCTCGGGCAAATGATACATTTGCCTTAGGTGCTCTGGCTTGAACGACCCGAAAATCCTTCCATCCCTTGTGTGAAACGTTCTATCGACGATTGGAATTTCCTCAATTGCCCAGCGCACTACATCAGTGTAGGGAAGGACCTTCTCTCTGGCTGCTATCCTGTGAAGAAAGGAGTCGGCCAAGTCTTTGAGAGTAGCATCGGACTTCTTTAGTACATCCACACTAGCCTCTGTCACTGTCACTTTTGGTTGCTCAGCCTCTAATAGATTATATGTGCCCTGCCATGAAGTCCTAGTGAGACCAGTGCACGTAGTGTCTGAAATTAGGCCTTTCTTCTTATCTGCGACAGCTTGTCCTGCAACAGATGTAGCAGCGGAGCCCGCGGTCCTCTTGGATTTCTTCCCCATCATGCTCAGGCTTCTTTCAACAGATGAATTCTACACAAATGCAAGAGAAATCGTAACAAGGGAATAACAATGACAATCCATAACGGGAAAGATATATCATTTGAAGCGTGGTGAAATTAATTCTCAAAAGTGGCTGCGGATCCAATCACTGGGAAGATATTGCAGATGCATTAATGGTGATTTAAGGCCTGCTACCCATTAAATGACTATCGTTATCCGGCTGAATGAACCCCTTAAGCGTGCAACAGATATTTTGGCGGTTAAACGCAAGTGTTCGTTAATCGAAGGGGCAAAGTTTTAAATACACATGCATTACCTTATCCCTGCATTTAACGGCATTTTGAAATTTGCGCTTTATCAACCGGATATCAATATAACTTTAAGGCTTCAAGCGATGACTTTTTGAGAATGCCGACCGCCGATGAGCGATATCGCATCGCATCGGGGAATAGATGCTACACAATCATTAGAAAAAGATCCTGCCGAGTGCCGATAGCGACATCGCATCGGACTAGCGCGTGGAAACATTACAAAGTGCATATAAAGTGATTTGCCAATTTCCGATTGCGATATCGCATCGCATCGGGGGTAAGACCCGAGCGCCTTATCAAAGTGCAAAGGATTCTGCCGACGGCCGATAGCGATATCGCATCGGGTCGGGATTTATAACTTAAAGCGTTTTTTCCCACATGAGGCAGCGCCGATAGCCGATCGCCGATATCGCGTCGCGTCGGGGCGTGAGTTATGTGCCCTTATTAGGTGTGCATGGAATATCGCCGATCGCCGACAGCGATATCGCATCGGCGGAGAACAAGGTGTCGTTTTAATATATTTCTCATGTCATTGCGATATGCGATCTTGCGATCGCTTTATCGCAATGACAAAAGATTGTTTTATTATTGGAACACTATTATTCAAAAAGGCTTAAATACATAAACTCATTTGATTATCATACCTTTTTGAACACAAAAGCATTGATGCCAATTAAATTTTAAAAGGGACCCATTCCATATATTAATTTTTTGTGTGAATGAAAATGTTATGAAATGGGGGGTTGTTGTAGAGCACAACAATTGGCGATTCGCTGGAAGAACCAGTTATCTCTGAAACTAATACAAACACTTAAGCTTTTCCAAAATAGAAACTCAATCAGAAGGGGAAACTTTTAATATAACTGGATATTCATACGTTCTGAACAAAGTGAACTTATTCTGTTAACTTCTTCCCATTTAGTTTCAAGAAAATAAATACATTCTAAGTTTTTAAAATAGGCCTTTATTGGTTTATAATGATAAAACAGAAAACTTTCCCAAATCAGCTTTTATAATTAACCCCTCTGTCATAGGTAGAGCCTCTGTTGCCAGCAAACGTTTATAGTCTCGACAGGGATACCTTTTAACCATAGTATTGTCCACTTTTCCATTCACATAAGAGTGTGATTAACAGAATGAATCCAAAACATGTTCTCATATTTTATTTTTCATCTGTTTTGATAAGATAAAAAGCCATTGTCCTGGTTTGGTGGCCAGCTGTTGACAATGCCATTCACTGGTAATAATTTAACTGAACAAGCTGGCTCGTGATGAGACCTCTTGTCTTGAAATTTCAAGCCATTACCCTGTTTTGGTAGGCAGTATTGGTAATGTCAGTCAAACTATTTTCCTATGAACATGGTAAGCAGGCTTGTAATAAGACCTCTTATCTTTAATCTTTTATATTTTAGAATTACACTCTGAGTAACCATAAACTTTAGTGAATGGGGTGAACAATCTTCTCCTTAAGAGCAAATGGATGACAGGTGAAGAGTTGAAGATGTTGAAAATGGGTTAGTTTCTATCTTAAAATGGATAACTTTTGGAGACCAGTTTTGAAAACAGAAAATGATTCACAGAACTTTTACTTCTTGAGAAGAGTCTTCAAAAGTTAGATTGTAGTTTCAGAACACAAGGATATCTAATTTCCTAAAAATTATTCCTTTTGATTGAGGGTTCTAGTATCTAAAAGCAAATATTCTTATTATTTTTGTGAGACAGCTTCTTCAAACACAGCAAAAGGTCAATGGGGATACTCTACAGTTTTATTTCCTACCGATCCTACAAACTACGCAAATCTACAAAGAGGAGAAGGGATTACCTTCTCAATTAAAGAATTTCTTCAGGATCAGGCCATTAACAGGGAGAGAATCTCTCAACCCTGATAAGTCTTGCAATATAAAGGTTGACTGGCCTATATTCTCACAGATCTGAAATGGTCCAAGCCACATTTTCTGAAATTTGGTATGCTTACCTTTATCTTCATGGGCCTTGTCCCATTTGAGAACTAAGTCACCAACTTGAAACTGTTTGGAACCGGATGAGGCTGAGTCAAAGGATGCTTTGATGATTTGTTGATATTTGGCATGAGTGATTCTGGCTTTTTCCCTTTCTTCTTCTAATTTGAGAATTTGGTCATGTCTAAATTGGATAGAAGAAGAAGGGGTCTCTTCAATGTACTGTACTAGGGCTAAAGAGGGTAGAACAAGATTCGTAGGCAATACTGCTTCTTTTCCATATACCAGATTAAATGGGGAGGAACCTATAGAAGCCTTTTGTGTTATTCTATCAGCCCATAATGCAAACACTAAAGATTTGTGCCAGTTTCTATGATTCTGTTCGACAGTTCGCTTTATGATTTTGATGAGATTCTTATTAGTAGATTCGGCTAAACCATTTCCCTGGGGATAATAATTAGCAGAATACTTCAGTTTAAACCCCCTCTTAATAGCGAAATCATATATAGCATTTCCTGAGAAATAGGAAGCATTATAAAAAACGAGAGCGTTTGGGACACCAAACCTGGTAATGATGAATTGGTCTATGAACTCGATGATTGCCTCTGAATTCGCTGCCTTCAAAGGAATAGCCTCTACCCATTTAGTAAAATAATCGGTAGCAGTGAGGATATACCTATGTTGTTTGGAAGATGGTGGAGTAATTTCCCCGATGATATCTAATCCCCATTGTTCAAATGGCTGTTCAATGTTGACAGGTTGCAGAGGGAAAGCTGATTTCCGTTGTCTTCCACTAGAAGTTTGGCAATTGAAACATTTTCTTACGTATTCATGAGCATCTCTAAACAGAGTAGGCCAATAATATCCAGCATGAATAACTTTGTGAGCAGTTGTGTCTGCTCCAAAATGTCCTCCTGCTGGTCCATCATGTAGCTCCTGCAAAACCTTTTGAGCTTCAGGTTTCTCAAGACATCTTAACAGGATAGAATCATAATTTTGTCTAAAAAGCACATCATCAATGAGAGTGAAATTCTTTGCTTTTAACCTAATGGCCCTTTTATTTTTGTAAGATAAATTTGGAGGAGCATAACCGTTCTTCAAATAAAATATTAAATCTGCATATTGAGATTCAGAATCAGTGACACTTATCTGATTGATTGATTTAGTCTGATCCATATCGCTTGATTCAGGAATGTTTGATGCTCCTGCCAATATCCTGCAAAAACCTTGGCCCCTAACAATCTTTGCTGGTTTTATTTCTAAGTCATACTCTTGAAGCGCTGTGACCCAATTGGCCCTTCTTTCACCCAGTTCTTTTTGAATTAATAGTTGCCTTACCGCTGGGAAAGGGACTATAACTTTTGTGTGAGTTTTCAAAAGGAAGGGTCTGTAATGTTTGACTGCTTTGAATACAGCAAAGGCTTGTTTCTCCACATCGGAATAATTTAATTGGGCACCCTGAAGATTTGAGCTAAAAAATGAAATGGGTGCTTCTAAGTTGTGAGCATTTGGCTGCGTGAGAACTGCAGCATAAGATACATCGGACGCGACGGTATACAATGTAAAATGATTAGAAAAATTTGGAGTATTCAAGGCTGGGGCATTGATTATTGATTGCTTGATAACATCAAAAGCTTGCTTTTCTTCTGATCCCCACTTGAAGACTGAATTCTTCTTGATCATTGTCTGAAGTGGTAATATAATTTGAGAAAAATCTGGAACAAATCGTTTGACAAAATTAATCTGACCCAAAAATGACTGCATCGATTTTTTATTGTGTGGGAAAGGGATTTCAGAAATTTCCTTGATCCGATCAGGATCAATATAAATGCCATCTTTGGATACTATAAAGCCTAAGAGTTTTCCTTGATCAAGAGCAAAGAAAGACTTCTTTGGGTTTAGAGAAATACCATATCTTTTGCATCGCTGAAAGATTTGATTTAAGTCATGCAAATGATTATATCTCTTCTTAGAATATACAGTAATATCGTCTAGATAGACGACTGCTGATCGATTAATCAACCCTTTAAAGGCTATATCCATAGCTCTCTGGAATGTCGCTCCCGCATTTATGAGTCCAAAAGGCATTTTCTGATATGCATAGGTTCCCCATTTTGTTCTGAATGTGGTTTTAAGTTGGTCGTCAGGATGAACCAAAACTTGGTTATATCCTGAGAATCCATCAAGAAAGGACATCAATTCAGAGCCTGCTACTGATTGGAGGATTTGCTCCATAGTAGGTAATGGGAAATTATCTTTCAAGCTCGCTTTATTCAGGTTCCTGAAATCAATACAGATTCGAATGTCGCCATTTTTCTTCCTGACTGGCACCATATTAGAGACCCAGTTTGAATGTCGGACCGGAAAAATAATCTTGGCTTTCAAGAGCTTGTTAAGCTCCGACTTTATCTGGCTCTCCAAATTTGGATGTATTTTTCTTAACTTTTGCTGAATCGGTTTCTGATCAGGAAGCATAGGAATGGTATGCTGGATAATAGATGTATCATATGTCTTCAAGTCATCATATTTCCAAGCAAAGACTTGTTTGTTTTTTCTTAATAGTTTAATAAATGCTTCCTTTTCTTCCTGAGAAAGTCCTAATCCTAAGTTGATGTTTTGAGGAGCATCGTCAGTGCCTAGATTTATCAATTCAAACCTAAGGGTAGAACTTTGAAGCTTTGCATTAATTACAGGTTTAAATCTGTCTTTGATATCATAAAGGTCTTCAAGCTTCACCACTGGTTTGGGAATTGAATTTTCTTGAGGCGTTTGTTTCATCTGTAGATCATGATCATCTTCCTCAATAACTTGATTGTCATAGGATTTTTCCGAAGTTAGAAACTGCAAGATATCTTCGTCATGGTTAAATACTCTCCAATTAGTGACATTGTCAGGAATTGAAGGCCTAAAAAGTAATTCTACAGAAAATCTATCAAGGCTGTAGTCTTCAGAAGGTAGAAGCTTAGAAGCTACATTGGCTAGTAGGTCGGCTGCTGAATTTTGTGACCTAGGAATGGAAGAAATGTTGAATGCTGAAAAGTGTGAGGTAAGATCCTGTACTAGCGATTGATAATGCTTGAGGTGACTTGAAAGACAATGAATTGCATTCCTCACCTGTTTGACAATGATTTCCGAATCGCCGAACACTTTTAGATATCGCACTTCAAGGCTGATTGCTTTATATAATCCCTGGACTAAAGCTTCATATTCGGCTGTGTTATTAGTGCACTCAAATTCTAACCTACAAGACAGCATTGTCTTATCTCCTTGCGGACTAACCAAAATGCAACCTGCTCCTGAGCCTTCGCTGGACTTAGAGCCATCAAAATATAAAGACCAAAATAAAGGAGTATTAACAAAAATATTTACATTTTTCTCAGCATCATTAAAACATCTGGACTTATCAGTTTGTGAAAAATTTTCAATCTGAGATGTAAAATGATTGACTGAAAAAGGAGATGGTTGGGCAACAAAGTTGCCAAAGAATGATTCTGACGAATAGTTCCCCAAAATGTTGTTGTTGAATGCCACAGGTTGGTTTTCTTGCTCAAATTCAGTAACTGTGTGGGTCATATGCTTCTCTCGATCGATCCTTATTTGATTTGGCTTTCCCTTGTAGGGAAGCCACATATGTGACCAATCTGTGGAAATATACCCATGCAGTTTTTCGGACCAATCTCTGCTCAAAATTAAACCATAAAATTCAGGTATGTCTGCAATTAAGATGTCAATCCTCTGTACAATCCTGGGGTCGGCAGACAACCTGATGGTTACAGAATTAATTTCTCCCACAACCTGCACTTTAGTCCTATCCAACTGTACAATATGAATGGCAGACTTCTGGGGTTCAATGTTCAGCTTAGAGCAAACTGAAGCTGGCATTATATTAGATGAGGCCCCTGAATCAATTAAACAGTTGTGCAGGTTTCTATTATAAATCTCATAAGTCAGCAGGAAGGGTGGAGTGTGAGAATTTGATTTATCTCCAATTAGAACTGAATCGGTAGCTTCAACCATACCTGCAGGAGGTTGGCCTGAATCGTTGGCAGCTCTTGCACTGGGAAGGGGAGTAGAGGGAACAGCATTCAATTCTTTAAGAAGTAACTTTTGTTGATGCTTTAATTTGCTAAGCTCAAACATGGTTATATTTGCCTTAGTTTTCTTCATGTCATCAACAATGTTATATTCCATTGAATCAGATACCACTAATGTCTTGGATGTTGAAGGAGAATTAGAAGTTGAAGGCTGGTTTTGGGGAACTACTACAGGCGACTTCTTTGGGGGGACTTTTTCCTTTGCTGTAGCAGCACCTGCGCTCCTCTTCTTTGAAGTTGCCTGGGCAGGTTCAGAAGTACTTTTACTTCTTGTAGTAACCGGAAAGGCTTCTTCTTCATTCTCGGTATCAGAGTTTGGGAGTATAAAATCCCACATTCCGTGGCATTCAGCTATTTCTTCTTCATCATCGGTTTGTGAAGTTGTTTCCTCTTCCTCTTCTTCTTGCTCTGAATCTGCGTTAGATATAACATTGGGCGGCTTTGATTCAGTTTTCTTATAAGTTCTAAATGGTCTTTTGTTTGAGGTTTCAGCCACCTGCTTCTTTATCTCGACCATTTCGTTAGACAATGTTTTAAGGACCTTTTGCAAACCTTCCATGTCATACGGGTCCTTTGGGGTTTTCTTCTTGGAATCTTCTTTAAATGAGACTTTTTTAGCTTTTCTATCTTCCAAAGCAGCTTTCTTTTCTAGAGCATTGATGCGCTTTTCAACAGCAAGTGCTTCTCTCATGTTTTCAGCTAAGGTAGGTTTCCCAGCCCTGTCTACAAAAATAGCTATGTTGGCAGGTAGGGCAGTAATATACCATTCGCTTCGGATTTGTTCACTTGGTTTAGAAGCGGTAGGGATTTTATTCAGGAGTTTATTAAATCTTGCATTAAACTCCTTTATTGGTTCCCTGTGCTCTATTCTCAGATTGGAGAGGTCGTTTATTAAAGTGGCTAAGGACCTATCATCTCCATATTTGGTAAGAAACTGCTCTTGGCATGTGTTCCAACTGGTAATTGAACCAGAAGGTAAGGAAAAGTACCAGGATCCTGCTGATCCTTGTAAGGTGTAGGGGAAGAGTCTTACAACAACATCTTGCTCTGTCACTCCTTTTAAGTTAACTGCTAACATAAAATTGTTAATGTGTTCTTCAGCCTGGGTCCCGTCATCTGGATTAAATTTAGGTAGCCATTTTTCGGGAGCATCTGGTAGATCATGCAATGGTGCAGGCATGTTGACTGCACCTGGCCTAGTCCATGGGTCTGCCATTATGATAGCGACAGTGGTTGACACTACTGTTGGGATTCCAGATGTATGGGAAGGGATCAAAGATGAGGAGTGAATAGGTTGGGATATTGAGGCTTCTGATCCCTGATGAACGACAATTTGTAACGGGGGAGTGGATGGTTGACCTCGCAGGGGAGAAAATGCAATGGAGGACGTGGATGAAATCTCTTCACTATCAGATCCTTCAGTAATTTTCTTCGCCTTTTTCCTTTTAGGTAAAGGAAACTCAGTGGGTTCAATACCGAGTTTTTCGCTCTGAAATCTGGTGAGAGGGTGAGTGAGGTTGAACTGCGAAGTCGCACTGCTTTCTGATACCTCAGATTTCTGTGGTGAAATCGAGAAGCTCTGAAGTTTATGGATTAGAGACTGGACTTCAGGTGATTCAAGACTTAATTGTTCTGTGGTATGATGGGTTTGAGCAGTGGTAGTTGATTCCCCTTCTCCTTGTTTGGATACCGGCGAACCAGTATGCAAATGAGAGGGTCGAGGGGATTCGAAGGGGGAAATACTCTTGGAACGGCTTATAGGTTTGGACTTATGTGCCATTCATAGTTGAGGCCCTCATTCTAGCGCTAATTATGTTGAGGCCACGAAAATCGCTGCAACAACATAGGGGAAACCACCCGGTCCGGACCTTAGTACAGCTCCTTTTCCGTTTGGAATAGTGGCTCCGACTGGGGATAATGGGACCAGTTTCCCAAAAATGGATAAAAGTGGGATGGATGAGTGACTTATGATGTATGATGGTGATAAGCGAACAACTAAAACTATCGGCGAAATATACTAACTATAATCTAATCCCGGGACTTATCAATTTTTAAAGCGTAGCGTTTGATAATCTGTGCTTTAAGGCAGGCATATAGATGACTCTAACGCTAAAGCATAGATGTTTAAACCATTTAAGATTGCTCTGCATAATTAGTTATGCAGAGCGATAATAGCGAATTACTACACTTTGTCATTCATATCATTGCTACATGCATGATTAAAAGAGAGGGCATATCACAAAACATCCAATAGTGGAACGAAATGAAGATTTGCTGTTATAGCGCATACATGTATTCAACAATAGCAAAAATAATAACACAACAATTCATATAAGAGGAAAGACACAGATGCAGATAAAAGTACCATGTAAGCTGCTTATCAATCCAGTATATTAATCGCTATGTCGCAGTCCTTCCTTCAAACCAGAAAGCATTCCAAACAAGAGACAATAGTGCGCAATTGTATAAAACAGCCTTCTCGTTAAATTAAGAACTATCGGTCAAGTTTCACAAAAGAATATAGGCTGAAGCACAGTAGTGCAAACTTCAGCCTTTAAGTCTATTACAAAATTTTACGACCCTTTCCAAAACAATGAAAGGGTCTATAAATACTAAGCTAATATAAATATCTAAGAAACTAAAAAGCTATTAAATTGGCATTAATAAATATTTCTTCCATCTTTCTTGGTGATCTGGCAGTCGGCGGCAATGCTTCATCAGGTGGCCTCTTTGCCTTTAAACCTTAGCTGACATATCGCCAGCATTGGCTCTACTTCTGGTGGAGTGTTGAGACGCGAAGTGAGCTGGGCATCATATGTGGCGTCCTGAATGTCGGGGATCAGGCATCCGAGAGCATCTGTTAAACATTTGAGAGCCGACCTTTGAGTGTGTGGCTTGATTAGAAAGAGCCAATATGCCTCGGAGGTTAAAGTATTTACTCCAGCGATTAACCTTCCCTTTTCCTCCAAGTCATGATAACTTGTTTGTTCAATCATGTTTGCTATTGTTATGCTTCCAGGTGTGCACTGGGAAATCATGTTTGCCAAATAGAGTGTGTTGTTGACTAAATCAATCATATTGCTGGCAATCATTTTACACCTTGAAGTTGCCCTTTCCGCTTTCATCATCTGAGTGTTCCATTCCATGAAGAGTATGTCCTTGTACGTATCATAGATTCTGGGCAAGTTCGCTGCCTTCCCCACATCAGTATCTTGCCACTCAAGATATCCGGTTATGGTTTCTTCGACCTGATCTAGCTCATTTCTAGCTTGCTCTATCCGCTGACATACTGCTGTAGATATTTCGCATAATGGCTCAGCCTCAGTAAGTTGCTGGCATAGGAGTCTAATCTGAGATATTAATGCGCCATTTATTTGAGCTGCTTCTGCTCTGAAATCCTCCACTTTGTGGGTGCCCTTGATGTCTTCGAGCTGTGCTAATAGTTTGGCTATTTGCTCGTCTTTTGATTTCATCATCAGCTCATTCGCCGCTCTCAACTGTGCTAATGCTTCCGACAATTCTTTCTGCTTCTGGATTGCGCTCTGGTCGATTCTCTGTTTTTCAGTCTGCAGTTGCTGGGTTAATACATTGTTTTCTTGCTGTTGCGCCAGCAACTGTTCCTCTACCTGCGCTGCCTTGTTTTTTGCCTCGGTTACTTCTGCCTGTAATGCACAAATCTCCTGGTCCTTAGTCTTCAACAGAAAACTTACCTCCGATGCCTTGTCAATAGTCGCTGCAGAATAAGCTCCCGCATACTGCGACAGCTTTGTTAGATCATCGGAGGGGTCCAATTCCTCCTTCCAGACTACATTGCCCGTGACTGTTTGCTCAGGAAAGATAGAAGGTTGATCAAGCCTTCGTCTCTTCCTTGAGCGCTTAACAACAGCTTTATGCTTTGGGCTGTAGAAAACATCCAGGGGAGGAATATCTTCCACCTGGAGAACAATTTGATCGGAAGGGTCTTTAGTAATTACTTCGACATCCTTTGAAATGGGTGGGCCGCTGGTTCCGCTTAGAACCTGAGAAGAAGTGGTATCTGGTGCATCGCTTGTCTTAGAGGTGTCTGTATCTTTGGAGCCTCCTTTCCACTGATAATGGAATCGTATTGGTTCCATTGTTTAAGCAATTCAGGATCAATGGAGGTCTGTTTATGTTGCTCTGTCTGGGATTTGCTCCGCTCTTTTTCTTGTTCTAACCTCTGCTGCTCCTCTAGTCCTTTTCGCTGCTGCTCCTCTAACTCTTTTCTTTGTCTCTCTTCTTGCTCCCTTTTCTTCCTATCTGCCAATTCTTTCTTATGTTTCTCCTCTTCTTCCTTCTTCCTCTGTTCCTCTATCTCTTTCTGCTTTCTCTGTTCTTGATCCTTCTGCGCCTTTTGCTGTTTTTCTATCTGCTCCTTCTTCTGCCTCTCAACTTGCTCTTTTCTTTGCTTTTCTGCCTGCAGCTTCTTTTGCCTTTCCTCCTGTTGTTTGTTTTGTTCCTTAGTTGTAATAGGAAGTTGGCTCGTCTGTTGCCGACCAGGCTCGCTTGAGGAAGACGCTGGGGTTGTTGTCAATAAATCTAGAGGCAGAGTTTGCAACCTCTGCTCTCTAAGTTTATTGAACTCAGTTAACGTCTCATCATTGTATTTCATTCTAGCAAGCTCTTTGGCACCGCCTATTGTTTCGGCGGCGATGAACAGGTCATCAAACATATCCTCTTGATGGTCAACTTTTGTTAATTTGGCCTGTTCTAGGGCAGTGTAGGCAGTTTTATGTGGATCATAGAGTCTGCTTGGGATAGTGGCCAGGGATAAAGCTTGCATCTTTGTTGCCTCTTTTTCTGCATGCTTGAGATCATGCAGAGTAAAAACACCAATTCTCAAGGGAAAAGAGGGCCAGCCCCTCTTCTTTTCTTTCTTGAGAGTTTGTGTGACACTCTCGGCCATAATCTGGTAGGAGATTTCTCGGGCCAACAATTTGTCTGGAACATATAAAGGGAGAACATGCGGCTTGGCCTGGCTCCCAAAAACCCTAATATAGGTAAAACGCTCTTCTCCGAACCAACTTGCTACAGCTGGTAAGTCGAAGGAAGCCAGATAGGAGATTTTGGGAATAGGCCGATCAAAGATGGAATAATGAATGGGAACCATAAAACCATTGCAAATTTGATACAAACGGTCCTTGTAAAAGGACTTCCACAATTTCTGATGGTACAAATGAATGGGTGAAGGGTCTTGGGTGGTCCACCTCCAACCGAGGATAGGAAACTCAGAATTAAAGCACAAGGTATCCATAATGTAAGCACTATAATAAAATGGTGGGATTTTCCTTTCGGTAACTCTGGATTTGGCTCTAAAGTCACGAACGGCTACGGCCAACTTATCGGAAAGAATGGTGGCCCAATCCATGATTATACTATTAACAGCTGCTTCCATCAGGGGAACCATTTCTATGTCGAAATTAGCAGAGTCATGTAACCCCCATAGTCTACACATCATAATCCCCGCATAGCAATAGGGAGAAGCCAAAGAATCGACGGAGTACTTACCCGAGCTTTCGTGCTTGTGTTTGGCCGGATTCTGCCTCCAATCCCGGATGGGTTCAGATTGTACTTCATTTTCGGCTGCAAATTTCTCCACGAAGGCTTTGTTATAGATTTTCTCCGGCTCGGGCAAATGATACATTTGCCTTAGGTGCTCTGGCTTGAACGACCCGAAAATCCTTCCATCCCTTGTGTGAAACGTTCTATCGACGATTGGAATTTCCTCGATTGCCCAGCGCACTACATCAGTGTAGGGAAGGACCTTCTCTCTGGCTGCTATCCTGTGAAGAAAGGAGTCGGCCAAGTCTTTGAGAGTAGCATCGGACTTCTTTAGTACATCCACACTAGCCTCTGTCACTGTCACTTCTAGTTGCTCAGCCTCTAATAGATTATATGTGCCCTGCCATGAAGTCCTAGTGAGACCAGTGCACGTAGTGTCTGAAATTAGGCCTTTCTTCTTATCTGCGACAGCTTGTCCTGCAACAGATGTAGCAGCGGAGCCCGCGGTCCTCTTGGATTTCTTCCCCATCATGCTCAGGCTTCTCTCAACAGATGAATTCTACACAAATGCAAGAGAAATCGTAACAAGGGAATAACAATGACAATCCATAACGGGAAAGATATATCATTTGAAGCGTGGTGAAATTAATTCTCAAAAGTGGCTGCGGATCCAATCACTGGGAAGATATTGCAGATGCATTAATGGTGATTTAAGGCCTGCTACCCATTAAATGACTATCGTTATCCGGCTGAATGACCCCCTTAAGCGTGCAACAGATATTTTGGCGGTTAAACGCAAGTGTTCGTTAATCGAAGGGGCAAAGTTTTAAATACACATGCATTACCTTATCCTTGCATTTAACGACATTTTGAAATTTGCGCTTTATCAACCGGATATCAATATAACTTTAAGGCTTCAAGCGATGACTTTTTGAGAATGCCGACCGCTGATGAGCGATATCGCATCGCATCGGGGAATAGATGCTACACAATCATTAGAAAAAGATCCTGCCGAGTGCCGATAGCGACATCGCATCGGACTAGCGCGTGGAAACATTACAAAGTGCATATAAAGTGATTTGCCAATTTCCGATTGCGATATCGCATCGCATCGGGGGTAAGACCCGAGCGCCTTATCAAAGTGCAAAGGATTCTGCCGACGGCCGATAGCGATATCGCATCGGGTCGGGATTTATAACTTAAAGCGTTTTTTCCCACATGAGGCAGCGCCGATAGCCGATCGCCGATATCGCGTCGCGTCGGGGCGTGAGTTATGTGCCCTTATTAGGTGTGCATGGAATATCGCCGATCGCCGACAGCGATATCGCATCGGCGGAGAACAAGGTGCCGTTTTAATATATTTCTCATGTCATTGCGATATGCGATCTTGCGATCGCTTTATCGCAATGACAAAAGATTGTTTTATTATTGGAACACTATTATTCAAAAAGGCTTAAATACATAAACTCATTTGATTATCATACCTTTTTGAACACAAAAGCATTGATGCCAATTAAATTTTAAAAGGGACCCATTCCATATATTAATTTTTTGTGTGAATGAAAATGTTATGAAATGGGGGGTTGTTGTAGAGCACAACAGGTTCATAAAACCATGAAGAAGAGGATGACACCCAGACAAACCTATTAGGGATTAAAAATGAATATGTTGTTTTTCTTAATCAGGAAGAACAGGAATTGTACATGCTACTACAATTACAATTAGAATCTGGAGAGTCCTTTGACTTCAAACAAGGCTATGAATCTGCTATATATGAATTTCACAAATAGTACAACCTTAGAAGCAAAAAGAATACTGAAATTCCCACTAAGAAATTAGTCCAAATACAAACTAAAAAAATAACAGAAGCTCCTGCGAACAAAGTTCTACAAATTCTCCCTAGAGGAACTCAAGAGGCTTCTAGCCCAAAAATTGTAGATATAACTTCAGTCGAAACTCAAACTGAAACTGTTCGTCAAACTATTCCAAATAAGAGAATTCAAAACAAAGTAGTTGGTACGCAAACTAAACTGCCAAGTGTTGATAAAGAAGATAAAACTACACAAACCAAAATTGCTCAAGAAGATCTCACACAATCAAGAAAAACTCAATTGCCCTTCAACATTAAGACTGAGATAGCCAAATTGAAAATATCAGTTCCTTTGACTAAATTAGTGAAAAATGAATCATATAAAGCACAAATCATTCAAACACTAAACATCGGTGAAGGAGAAGATGCTGTAAACCTTAGTGATGATCAACCTGAGTTATTATTTGGTCCAGAAGTAAATGGCACACATCAGCAAAGGGGTATCCCTCCATCCTACATTAGATTGAATGTTCATGATAAAATCTTACATAATGCTATGCTAGATTTAGGGGCATCCCATAACTTAATGCCAAAGGCAATCATGGAAAGATTAAACTTAGATATTGCCAGACCCTACAAGGACTTGTTTTCTTTTGATTCCAGCTAAGTCAAATGCCTTGGCCTGATTAAATATTTGTGTGTGACTCTAGTCCAGTGCCCAACAAAGAGTATTGTTATGGACATAGTAGTTTTTGATATCCCACCCAAGTATGGAATGTTGTTATCTCGCTCATGGGGAGCAAAATTGTAGGGATCTCTACAGTTAGACATGTCATATGCCACCATCTTTGTGTTTGGTCAGCCAAGAAAACTTTACAGAGAGACCTTGATGAAATACATGGTGAGTAGTGTAGAAAAACCACAGAATTTCCTTATATATTCCATGCATTCTAATATGGACTCTTTTATCTTGTACAATTCAGAGAATGGAAAAAATGAAACTACAACTATAGAAGAAAAACACAAATCATCTGATAGTGAAAACATATTTCATGAGTCTCTATGGAATTTCAATTTTGAAGGCTCTGTAAATAGATTAGGAGTAGGTGCAAGAGTTTGGATTCATAACATGGAAAATAATCATTCTGAAGGTCATGCCTTTAGACTAAATTTTAAATGCACAAATAACATGGCAGAATATGAGGCTTTAATCCTAGGACTGCAAATTGTAAGAAAACTTGGAGCCAAGAGAGTTTTTATCATGGGAGACTCCGAATTGATCATAAAACAAATTAAAGGAGAATACTCTGTGAATAATCCCAAACTTAGCCAATATAGAGACTGTCCTAGATTTGATTAAGGAACTCCTTGAAACTGATTTTGCTGCTATTCCTAGGAAACAGAACATGCAAGATCACAGTCTGGCTACTTTTGCTAGCACTTGCAGATTACCTTTTTAGCCCAACCATCAGTACACTGCAGAAGTAAGACACAGACCTGTCATACCTGACAATTTAAAAGATTGGCAGATCTTTTCACAAGATTCTCAAATTTATGATTTCATGAATGCTGAAGGAGAGTTTCAAAACTGTAACATAGATACATATTGTACAGTAGATAATATCATAAATAGTGAGATAGATATAAATGCTTTAGATATAGATTAACCCACTAAATTCACTAAACTAGAAATAGATAACTTAGAAAGAGTAGAAATAGAAGAAATATGATTCTGAGATTTTAAACCTTAAGAATAACTTTTTGCCTAAGGGATTAGTCCCATTAAAAGATTTATTTGATTCAAATGATGTAGCTAGAAAACCAAAAATGGAGCCTTTAAGAGCAGACATAGAAGAATGTAACATAGGAACAGAAGAAAAACCCAAGCTTATCAAAATATCAAAAGCATTACCTCTAGATGAAAAGCTAAAATACATAAGTTTGTTCAAAGAGTTTCAAGATGTCTTTGCTTGGAGTTATGAAGACCTTAAGTCTTATGACACCAGCATTATTCAACATAAGATACCCCTCAAATAAGATCAGAAACCCTTTAAACAGAAGCTTAGGAGAATTAATCCAGTTCTTATGCCATTAATTGAAAAGGAAGTAAAAAGGATGTATGATGCACAAATCATAGCACCAATTAGATATTCAGATTGGGTCTCTAATTTGGTCACTACTAGAAAGAAAACAGGAGAAATCAGACTCTGTGTTGATTTCAGGAACTTGAACAAAGTGTCATTAAAATATAACTACCCTCTCCCTAAGATGGACTACATTCTCCAAAGGGTAGTAGGCTCATCCATAATTTCATTACTTGATGGATTCTTTGGATACAACCAAATCTTAGTTCAACCAGAGGATCAAGCAAAGACTGCATTTACCACTCCTTGGGGTACTTTTATGTATTTAAAGATGCCTTTTGGACTAATGAATGTAGGGGCTACCTTCCAAAGAGCAATGGACATAGCTTTTGCTAAAGAAATCCATGAATTTATAGTTATTTACCAAGATGACATCACAGTGTTTTCAAAATCAGATAATGAACATCTAGATTACCTAAGAAGAGTTTTCATTAAATGTAGAAAATTTGGTTAGGTAAACTCTTGGGTCACATAATATCAAAAGATGGAATTAGAATAAATCCAGCTAGAATAGAGGCAATCCTGAACATCACTCATCCTAGAAACATCAAAGAATTACAATCATTTTTAGGCAAAATAAATTTTCTTAGGAGATTCATTTCTAACTTAGCAGAATTAATCAGAGAACTAAATAACATGTTAAAGAAAGACTCGGCACTTAAGTGGACAATAGAGGCTAAACAGTCTTTTGAGGCAATCAAAGAAGCCCTTACTAAAACACCAGTCCTCATAAATCTTGATTTCAAAAAGGATTTTATAATTTTTTCTTTTGCTTCACAACATACTATTGCAACAGTCTTGTTGCAAAAGAATGATCAAGGATATGAGCAACCTATTGCATTTTTTAGCAAATATTTGAGAGATGCTACACTAAAGTACAACATAATGGAAAAACAAGCACTTGCTTTAGTGAAAGCTATTAAAGATTTCAGAGTGTACATCTTGTATTCACACATCATTGCTTATGTTCCAAATTCAGTAGTAAAGGACATTTTGACACAAAATGGGCCTGAAGGAAAGAGAGGCAAATGGATTGCCACTATTTTGGAATATGACATAGAAATAAAGCCTACAAAACTTATCAAAGGCCAAGGTTTAGCCAAACTCATGGCTGAATCGAACTGTCAGGCCTTAGATATAAATTTCATTGGTGCCCTAGATAATCAGGAAGAGATGGTGACTCCACAGATCAGTGAACCTTTTATAGATTCACCTTGGTATGCAGATATCATATTTTTTTTACTAAACCTACAAGCTCCTCCTTGTTATCGGGAAAACTAGTGTCTATTTAGAGCCACTAGTCCCACTAAGACAGGTAGCTATCTTAGAAAAAAAACAATTCAAAGTAACTCGTGTTTTCCTTTATGAGAGATAGATGAGAGAGAAGAAGAGAGTACCAACCTCAGTCTTTCACTTGGCTCCTTACTTGTTTCCTCTCTCCTTTGATAGAGCTTCACCACTCCTTTCTTACTTGTCCCGCTTCAAAGAACACCTGTAGAATCAAAGCAACAAAATACCATCAAAGCATAGAGATCTATAACCATAAATAATGCAGAATCAGATGTACATTAACCATACAAATGCATACACAAATACAAGATTCAGAAATATACAAGTATATGGAGGAAAACTCAAATAGATTTATTGATAGAAGTAGTAGAAGAGAGGATTACAACTCAGTTGTTTGATCCAACATCATCCTCCTAGCATGAAAGCCCTCTTCACCTCATAAAAAGCAAGATCACCCAACAATACAATGTCTCAAAGAGAAACCAACAACACTTCCTTACAAATTACAAAATTCCAGCCCTTGGATCTCTAAGATGAGGGATCCATATATAGATGTTTGCAGGGGAGTGAATCAGCTTCTGGGATTTTGATTAGTGTCATTTCACTGATAGTTCTTGGCTCCACTTGGATATTTCATGATCTCTTACTCATCCCTGGGTGAATTCAGAGAGGCAAGTGTCATATGAGTAGTTTCTAGAAGATTCTTTGAGTTTCCACCTAGCAAACTGCCTCTGCCATTTGTCTGCTCTCGCTCATCGCACCCTATAGAAGGGATTTTCAGTATGCATCACACCCTTTGTGTGTAATAGGTGAGATGCATCGCACCCTCAGCATGGAGCAGTCTGTATGGTCCAGTTTTGATCAGTTCTGAGCAGTTTTTCAGGGAGAACTTCTGGGAAATGATGTAATTAGTTGACCTTGATCCTTTAGGGTATGAAACAATACTTTTAGGGGTTTGAGAGCCCTTGGTTTATTGACATGTGTGATTGGGGTTACAGTGCCCAAATATGTCTATAATAGTTGCCCCTTAAAGCATGGGTTCGTAAATCTTCTGATGTCGGGTGAAATGCTTTATCATGAGGATCCAAGGTTTTCCGAACTGGAAGGTGACTTGTAATAAGATACAATAAAATAAATTATCTTCATAATATTTTCATGATCTTGCTGAGGCAGGCATTCCCATGCTCAGCTTTATAAATTCATTTTCATGTACATAGGACAGACAACTATCTGTGTGGCAGACTAATGATTCTAGTAGACCCGTCATCCCTTAGCTTGGATGATTATCTGTGCAGCTATGGTGTACATTTGATGTCTTTATTTTCTTGAATATATCGTGGCTCGGATGGATGAAACTAGATCTGAGGTCTTCAAACTTGTTCAATCTTCGCCCGAAGTACAAGTCAATCCATGTGAAAAGATGTTCTGATGTCGAACACGGAAAGACATCACCTCATTACCATCCAATGATGTAAGCTGTTAACGGGCGCGAGAGGAATCACCGATAATGATAATGACCCTCAAGGTACTACAGTACAATTCACGTGGTCTGAATACATGAGTCGATGTTGAACACCACGCAAAATCTTTCGGTCGAAGGCCATTGATGTAAACCTGTCGCCGGAAGTGAGAAACTTTCCATTCAGGCATGCAAGCTTCAAAGTACTGAAAGGGTTGTTCCTAAGTCAACTTCTTGGATAATGAGATGATGTCGACAAGAAGTGACCCGTCGTAGGAGGGCCTTAATGAATCCCACATCTATGACACGGAACGAAGCAAATGATTTTGTGGAGGTGAAAACGATCTGATGATACAAGGTTCTGGGTGGCGGTCATGATAGAATGGAGCGTTAAGGTATTGTAGTGGATGAGGCGTTAGCTGGGTTGGTGAATTCTCTAAGCGACTTCTCTTGAAAATATCGGCGACACTGGAATGGATTGGTAGCGTTAACCCCAAAATGGATGGTACGGAGGACCAATGGTGATATGACCGGTGAACAGAATAACCCAAACTGACTCAATCATGGTGATGGAGTGAAAGTGTCATGTTCAAGAGCGACCTGCTACCAATGAAGTTCTTCAAGTTTTCTTCCCTTTTTCCCCAGTAATTGCTGACCAGTACCTCTTTATTTTTGTCAAGCTTGAGGAGGATAACATATGCTTGTTCTATAATTTTCCCTTTGGGCAAACCTGTCGCTATGTTTTAGCGAGCCTAGCGACAGTGAAACTCGCTCTTGTCCGTATGGACAAGTTTGTCGCTATTGTTTTAACGAGTTTAATGACAAAGATAACTTGTTCCTTTTCAGTTTTAGAGAGTTTGAAAAGAGATGGAAAGGAAACTCTAGTAGTCCTTTTTCGTAGTATAATCCCTTAAGTCTAAAAAAGTATAAAATAATACGAAGGGGATGACTTTTCCGATAGTTTTAACGAGTCGAACAAGACAAGCACTTGATCTTTTTGTGTAATGATCCCTCAGGTCCAAAAAAATATTAAAATATAGAGGAGGGATGGCATTTCCAATCACTTTAATGAGCTGGAGAGGCCAATTTCTCAACAGTCTTTTCATATTTTATGAGTCTAAAAAGAGCTTAAAGGAGACTTGTTTTTTAGGAACGAGTGATGTTTTCGGATAGCAACTGGTTCTAGGTAAGGTTGGAACTTTTCAATCATGGCAGTGTAAAGAAGGTGGCTAACAGAATCACTCATCGCAGCTGTTCCTCAAAAGGGTAAACAATCAAGTGGAGGCGTATGATCAGCTAAAAAAGAGTGGAGGTGATGGTAAGAACACTACCAAGGTTCAAAAGCTGATAGCTATGAAATCACAAAGGTTATTTATCAAAGGTGGGTTCATTTTTTGATGAGCTTGAACTCTGGGGGAATATATGCTCATTGCTAGGTTTATTTTTTAATGAGCTTGAACTTCGCGTAAACCTGCTCATGCCAGTCGTATAATAAGGATGTCTCTCATTAATAGGTTCATATTTTAGGGAGCTTGCCCCATGCGCAACTTTGCTCCGAGCCTTTTGTATGCAAGCTAGGAATGACCAACTACTATCCTAAGGGTTAAAGAACTACTGAGGTTAGGTAGGATAGTTTTCCCGACGGGAAACATTTCCTTTGCTTTGCCGTTTCTGTTGGTCCCAGCAAAGGTGAATGGTGGATCAGACCAATCACCTAACTTAAGCAGTTGAAGTTAGTAAAACTACGAGGTTAGAGTTACGCTGGTCGCTTTTCACTTGTGTACAAAAAGGTTTGCATGCCCCTAGGTATAAAGAGAAGTAGAGTTTCCAGGTTATCGTATGGAAGTTCTTGCATCAAAGCAAGATTGTTTCATCTGCGGAGCAGACAAAACACTTCCTCGGCTCTGTCCATCGAAATAGACAAAGGTGAATGGTGGGAGCTTCCAATCACATAACCTTTGACGAGGGAATCCTTTTCCAGTCTAATCCCATTTTCCTAAACAGACGGGTGTGTCAGACTAGTCATATATCCTACGCGGAAACCTACCTTATATCTAGGGTTTTCCTGCCGAAGCAGACCAGGGTGCATGCCCCCTGGGTTTAGTCACATTCACCGAATCACTCGCGCTCATCAGGTGGACGAACTGGAGGTTGATGAGACATTCCTTGTGCAAAAATACCATTTAGGGATGGCATTTGACTAGTAGCCGTGTTTGAACCAGGGAATGAAAGCTGGTCTACGAGTTGGACCATTCTGCCTTCATACGGGAAACACATCACCCAAAAGAGTGAGGAAACAATAGCTCCCATGCTGTAAATATAGTCACGTCCAAGGAGTAGATTGTAATCTAGAGGCCCTTGGACTACCATCATGTTCAGATGAATGGTTTTCCTTCTCAAAGTTATAGGAAAATTTGGAAGGATCCCTAACAATCGACTGGTTCCTTTATTGAAGCCTGACAGATTTCAAATCTTAGGCAGAAGCGATGGCGAACCAAGCACTTTTCAAGTAGTTGAGGAAAGGATACTCACATAAGCCCCTTCATGTATGATAGTACCAACCATGATCATTCTGTAAGCTTTTACTATGATTCGGAATGGTACATTAGATGGTAGGCAAGGTCTCTCTAGTATATTCCAATCAAAGGAAACGACTAGATTTCTTGGAGGAGGGACCGAATAAACGGCCGGATGAATCTTTGATGAACTTCCTTCCTATGGTAAAGGAATGGGTAGATTGCCCCCATGTTCATCTGACTCTATGTTAACAAAAAGAATTTGAATGGTGTCATTCTCATTCTCTTTGGAGACTGTATCATCTGAAGATGGACCTTCTGAAGACAAGACTGGGTCGACTGCCATCTCGACCTGTTGAATTTGGTCCGGTGTGGACTCAGAGGGTTTATCTTCAATGATAGATGCTTCGACCGACAATAGAGGTGTGTCAGTCAGATTTTCAACTAGCGATGGACTTGGTAAGAGTTTCTTGTATCCAGGAGGAAGTTGCTGCGGTGAAGCAGGACAGTTATCCAATACTCTTTTAGCTTCGTCTAGAAAAGGACAACGGTGGAGGGCATGATCGCCTTCACATAGTCTACAAGGAAATTTAGATCTTCCTTTCTGTCCATTGACTTCATTTTCACTAGTTGACAGCGTACTCTCAACATGATCGACAGGGGTTGAAGACATCGGATTGTGCAAGCAGAGAGATCAGTCCCTCAGGATCCATGGGATGCAGGGATAATCTCGATGATAGTGGTCTCCATTGCAAATGACACATAGAGATTTAGGTTTGGAAGGTGCAGTGTGTGGATTTTCGCCAGACAATGCATTGTTGCCCCCTTTCGCCATTGGCTTCTTCTTCTTCTCCTCCTTCCCTTTCTTCTTCTTCTCAGTTACTTGGTTTTTAGTGTTACTAGTTTCACCAAGCGAAGAGGAATAAGGAGAGGGAGAAACAAACGAAGTAGAAGGTGGGGGAGAAACTTCAGTATCATCTGGTTGCTGATTTGATTGTTGAGGATTTACGGTGTTTTGAACGACAGAGGTCGAGAAAAGCCATACTGGCAGGCCAATTGTGAGTCCTAGAAGGGACAATGTAGCCACGTGTGGAGCACCAACATCTCCCCAAGAAGAGAAAGGACTAGGATTCCCCCCAAGGGGAAATCCTTGATTGGTGGACTCTATTTTCTCAACCTAAGACCAACAAGGGAACAATGATGTTATTCCAAATTAAATGAATTTTATGATGCTTTGACACAACTTGCTTTTTCAATTTTTAAGAGTCGAGAAAAAGCTAAAGATGACTCTAGTCGCCTTCGATTTTTAATGAGCCTGAAGTGACAAGTGCTCAAATGGACCTTTTCTTTTAAGGAGTCTGAAAAGGAACAAAAGTGACTACTCTAGAAATCTAGACAGAGGGATTGCCAAACCAATCACAAAACTGCAAAATACTTTTTATGTATGGCAGTCAATCTTCCTGAATGTTGTGTTCAGTGCATTGCGATCGATAGGGCAGTGGACACGGCTTCCTAAGGATAAAGGATATAGCCTATTGTGGTCTCTGAATATATACTCAACGGTATGTGGGAGCAAAAGTCCATACTGGCACTTGTCGTATCAAAGAGGAGGAATCACCCAACCTACGATGAAAATGATAGTTACCAAGCTTTACGACACCGGAATACGTCTCTAGCCTAGACTTCTAGATGTTGTGCGTTAGGTTCCAAAGCGTTTTTATGTTCATTGAGGTTTATTTTACATTTGATGTTTCTTAAGAAGTTTGCCTTTAAGGTTCACCGCGTGATGTAGATATACAATTCCTAAACATGCAATCTAAGATGATAAATAGTCATTTACTTTCTTTCAGCAATGAAAATCCTAGCTACTAAGGAAAGAGAAATAAAATTCTTTCAACATAGAGCAGAGAGCACACACTAGATGCACTTTCCCTAAATCAATTTTCGCATGCAGCCTAAATGAAAATGCACATGCATGTATTTGTTTTTCAGTTTCCTTAATGTGAGAATGACAAAAAGAAAACTAAGTATAGATCTAAACTATCTTTCCTCAAAGCGACACTTTAGCAATTTCTGTTAAAAACGAAAGGAAGACTAAGATGACACTTTCAATTTCGACTTGAAAACTGCTTTCGACACTTCAAAGAATTGATGATTCAAATCAAATACAATAGCAAAAGTGTAATCGACTATCTAAAAGAGGAAGACTTTATGACACTCTTTTTCTTGACTGAAAACGACAGTTGCGACACTTTCAAATCAAAAGACGACAATTCGATTAAGCTACTTTTTGCAAAGGAGAACTGTAAATGATGAAAAATACATAAAAAAACATTCACAATTATTTATCAATGGAGGCTGAATAATGTAAAAGAAGAAGGTTTCAACAGTGATATACTGATCATAGACAGCAAAACTACTGAATAAAGCTGAAGACAATGAAGAAAAAACCAAAATCTAGAGGCAGAAAGAGTGTCACTCAATCATCGCACCTATAACACAGGGAAACAGGGATGCATCTCACCTGAAACACATGGGATGTGTGATGCATCTAAGTTGCCAATGAGAGACAGTGTGATGGTCCAGGGACGAAACTGAGTTTGGTTTTCACTCACAGTTTGCAGCTAAGTTCAGGGGTTTAGGCTGAGCTTTTGATAGGCAGTAAACACAAAGTATAGGGACTAATCTAATGAGGTTATTTTAGCTACCACCAGGGCACTTAGGATGTTTTCAAGTCAGATGTTCAGTTCATAAACCAAACTGGAGATTGACGGAAGCAGCATTGCTCTACTTTGCAGTTGCATAGCGAAAGCAGTTCGAAGGCTAGCTGGCTTAACTTCAAGCTCCATCTATAGTTTATAAAGCAAACAATAGTAACAAAACAAACAAACTATTCGCTCCCCAGCTGAGTCGCCATTTTTTTATCAGGAAAACTAGTGTCTATTTAGAGCTGTTAGTCCCACTAAGACGGGTAGCTATCTTAGAAACAAACAATTCAAAGTAACTTGTGTTTTCCTTTATGAGAGATAGATGAGAGAGAAGTAGAGAGTACCAACCTTAGTCTTTCGCTTGGCTCCTTACTTGTTTCCTCTCTCCTTTGATAGAGCTTCGCCACTCCTTTCTTACTTGTCTCACTTCAAAGAACACCTGTAGAATCAAAGCAGAAAAATACCATCAAAGCATAGAGATCTATAACCATAAATAATGCAGAATCAAATGTACATTAACCATACAAATGCATACACAAATATAAGATTCAGAAATATACAAGTATATGGTGGAAAACTCAAATAGCTTTATTGATAGAAGTAGTAGAAGAGAGGAGTACAACCCAGCTGTTTGATCCAGCATCATCCTCCCAGCATGAAAGCCCTCTTCACCTCATAAAAAGCAAGATCACCAAACAATACAATGTCTCAAAGAGAAACCAACAACACTTCCTTACAAATTACAAAATTCTAGCCCTTGGATCTCTAAGATGAGGGATCCATATATTGATGTTTGCAGGGGAGTGAGTCAACTTCTGGGATTTTGATTAGTGTCATTTCACTGATAGTTCTTGGTTCCACTTGGAGATTTCGTCATCTCTTACTCATCCCTGGGCGAATTCAGAGAGGCAAGTGTCATATGAGCAGTTTCTAGAAGATTCTTTGAGTTTCCACCTAGCAAACTACCTCTGCCATTTGTCTACTCTCGCTCATCGCACCCTATAGAAGGGCTTTTCAGTATGCATCGCAGCCTTTGTGTGTAGTAGGTGAGATGCATCACACCCTCAGCATGGAGCAGTCTGTATGGTCCAGTTTTGATCAGTTCTGAGTAGTTTTTCAGGGAGAACTTCCGGGAAATGATGTAATCAGTTGACCTTGATCCTTTAGGGTATGAAACAACAATTTTAGGGGTTTGAGAGCCCTTGGTTTATTGACATATGTGATTGGGGTTGCAGTGCCCAAATATGTCTATAACACTCCTGGTTTATCTACAACTAAAGCTAGATTTTTAAAAATTAAATCAATGAAATATTGTATCATAGATAATGCTTTATTTTGGAAAGATAATGGTGGAATTCTATTAAATTGTTTATTAAAAGATGAATCTCACAAAGTTATGTAAGAATTTCATGCAGGAGATTGTGGAGGACACCTATACTGGAAAACAATTGTTGATAAGATTTTGAGGGTAGGTTTTTACTGGCCCACCCTTTTTGCAGATGTCAAAAAGTATGTGACCTCCTGTCACAAGTGCCAAATATTTGAAGGCAAAAGGAAACTCTTGCCATTACCTCTCAAACCCATCTCCACAGAAATGCCTTTTCAACAATGGGGTTTAGACTTCATTGGGGAAATTCACCCATCCTCCTCAACTCAGCATAAATGGATTTTGACAGCCACTGATTACTTTACTAAATGGATAGAAGCCATCCCTCCTAGACAAGTCACAAAATATGTCATCATTTCATTCCTTGAGAACAACATTCTTTCTAGATTTGGATGCCCCCAAAAGCTCATTACTGATAATGCAGCTGCTTTCAAATCCAAGAAAATGGTAGACTTTTGTAACATATATCACATTACCCTTGGCCATTCCACTGCCTATTACCCTCAAGGTGATGGACTTACAGAATCCTCAAACAAAAGCCTTGTTAATATCATCAAGAAACTGCTAGAAGACAACAAGAAGACCTGGAAAAAAATTGGTTAATGCCTTATGGGCAGACAGACTAACTACCAAAAGATCCATTGGTATATCTCCTTACCAGCTAATATATGGAATGGATGTTGTTTTTCCATCTTCTTTTGGAGTACTAGTGATGAAAATCATTCAAGATTTGCAAGTAGAACCAAATGATATCCAAAGGAGGATAAATCAAACAATACACTTGTAGCAAACTAGAGAAGAAGTCTATGTCAAATCATAAGTGATCCAAGATCAAATAAAAAAGATTTTTGACAAGAAAACTAACGCTGATGATTTTTACATAGGTGACAAAGTACTTAAATGGATTCTAGAAGAGAAAAAAAGGGTAAACATGGCAAATTTGATTTCCTATGGCAAGGCCCTTATATCATTTATGGTTACAGAAGTAACAATGCATTTTTCTTGAGACAATTAGATGGAACAGATCTACCAGGAGGACCAGTCAATGGTAGAATGTTGAAGCATTACTTATCCACATATTAACAATAGTTCATTTTACTTTTCTCATTGTATATAACATTGCAGAGTTTAGATTGGATTGGATGGTAATCTTTTGAGGTTGAAACCCAGAGAGAAGGCCCCGAGCTTTGAAAGGTTTACCATCATATATATGAATAAAGCAGATCACAGAGGAGCAGTTACAAGCCAACCACAATCAGAGTTTCAAAAGCTAATGATCTTAAAGTTCTTGACATTTCACCAGGAAATGTCATCCCCATGTGGAGCCACTATTAGGGTCCTATAATAATAGGATTCATAATTTTGAATTGGATATGGTTACTCTTGTAATATTGTACATGCTTTTGCTTTTTGCAAAATGTTTTCCATATTAAAAATTTAAAAATGTAAAGAGGGTATGTCCTAAAATAATAATCAAAGGACTAAAAGAAAGAAAAAAGATAAAAAAAGTAAAAAATATGAACCCCAAAAGAGATAAAAATAGATCATGAAAGTGTGCAAATTCAAATGCCACTCTTTTTAATTTACTTTGCAAAATAATATTGTGTGCAAATTGTAAAAAATGCCACAATCCATGATGGTCAAATAGTTTAATCTTGACTCATTCATGCTTTAAATTTCATGTTGATAGATAGAGAATAAAGATCTAGCCAAACTATTTAATCTTGGCAGATCAATAGTTAGGTAGAGAATAATAATGATCTCATCAATTTAATCTGAGCCATTGGAAGATATAAGGTTAGAATTAGATAGTTTTCTTATCAAAAGAAAAAGAAATAAAGGGCCAGCAAACTCAAATGCACCCAATGAATGAAGAGAAAATGCTAGGCTAAATAAAGAGTAGGTAGAAGAAGTTTTGCAAGAGCACAAGGTTGCTAAGTCAAAGGCACATTCATCATGCTTAATCCTATGTTTCATGTGCATGAGGAATTGTGGAAGAGAAAGGATGTTCACCAAATCTTGTTTACTAATTTCACCTCATTTATCCCTTCATTACCTATAAATACCCTTTCCCCTCATTTTGAGCTTTCACCCCTTGGTTTCACACAAATCCCTAGATATTACCCTTCAAAAATTATTCCCCCATCCCAAAACCCCTTTCCCTAGTGTGAAACACATTCCCATCACAAATGTTTCATTCCCCCCTTATTAATTTCATTTTTCCCCTCAAAAACCCACTAAACCCCTTTTATCCTAAGTTATTTACTATACCCCTTCATTACATAATTAAACTCCTCCATGTTAATATACCCCGACACCTTTTTAACTCACCAAATCTTGGTGTATAGTTAAAACCGCTGCCATATAACCCATGGTCCCACCTTTATTAACCATTTGCTTATATTAAAAATCCCGTCATTACCTTTTAATTAATTACAATTCTTTGTAATTAAACCCGGGCCCCGCTAACCACTTTCCTGACTCCGTCTATGTAACTCAACTGCGCAATATCCCTCTGATATCCCACCCCCAGATCCAATGGTGCACAACCATATCGCGTGGATTCATCGTCCGACAGTTAACGGCTCGAGAGCATGCGAGATTCGTGGTTTTGGTCGAGCGTTGTTTGGCTACGTGGCGGCACCAGGTTATATCACGTGCTCGTGAAAATACTGCCTACCATCCAAAAGCGGGGCAATATCGCAGAAAACCACCTCCCTGCCTAAAACGAAAACTGCGCACTGTTCATTCAATAATACTCGCGCCAAAATCTAACTGTTATTGGTTAAAAGGTCGAAAAAGCCCCAATTTGTTCTTTTCGCTCGATTTCACTATAAACCTCTGCTAAACCAATTCTAACACCCTGAACCTCTGAGCGACCAATTTAGCCACCTTTTTCCACCCTAAGACGTTGCAAACACCAAATTGAAGTAGCCAATTGACAGCTGAAGCCTCAGTAACCTCTGCAGCTACCACAGAACCCCATTTGCGCACCAAACTGTCTTTCTCTAGGTATTCTTGAAAGAACCAAAACGACCCTATAAATTTGTATTATAAACAGTAATTCTCAAAGGTTAATTGATTAAATTAATTAAAAAACCTTCTTGAACTGAAGAAAAGCCCACTGTGCAAACAAACCCCCTTCTACAGATTGAAATTACCCTCCCACTGTTCCAGACCTTCAGACCTTATCCCTAAAAAGCCACAGAAAGACTAATTCAGTTCAATATACCAAATTATGGCTTCCCAAACTTCTCTGGATGTAAGACCCCTGCAAACTCCTCACCTGGATGTTGACCACCTTGCAATAGCCGACAGAGAATTTCAAATCAATGACTCTACTTCCCCTGCCTACCTACTGAAACTCCACTGTTGGAGTAAAGACAAATTTTTGAACCAGAATGATGGCATTCACCTATGGGAGTCCAATTTTCCCAAGTACTTGTTCCCAGAAGTACACCCATTCCCAGAAAGCATCCAATTATGTGAAGCTTTCTATATTCCCAGTCAAAGAGCCATAGTTACCCCTAACCAACAAGTTTTATTCACCATTATTGTAGAATCAATTAATCAAATGTTGCAAATCTAGCCACGCCCCAATCAAACCCCACTTTCCATTGAAGGTTTACTTGACCTCTACATAAACCTATACCTCTCATATTTTTCAAACTTTCATCATAGAGGAGTCTCATACTCCAACAGATAGTCCTCCATATGCTGGCACCATTTTTTCTGAGAGAGGTAGACAAATTATAACCATGCTATCTTTCATACTAGGGTACACCACAAATGAACATATGGATGAGGTTGTCCTTACTTTCCTTTCTATCTTTTGCGTAGGCAAGCCTCCTACTACTATTTACAACTATACTCAGTTCATAGCAGACAGAATCCATGAACAGTTCATCAGAGTACCAAATGAGAGAGTCTTCAAATATTCATCAGTGTTATTTCATATGTTCTTGTACTTTCAGCGAGACAAATTTCCAGTCTAGATTCAAAAGTTAGACACCAAAGGAAATCCAAGATCTGTCATCTATTAGACACCATTGATCCAAAAATACTCCACTGATTTTCCCTGTTATCACTCAGGTTGTCCTTAAGCTCCGGAAAAGGATACGGCCGAGGTAACCACAGACCAACTTTGGACTGCAGGTTCTAGCCAACCTGCAATCAGAGAGGGCTCTCTCTTTATGATTTAGCTTTGTTTGAAAAGGATTTTAGGCTAGGTCTTGAGTTCAGAGGGTTTTTGTTTTGTTTTTGGTGGGAAAATTGATGTTTTCAGACAGAGAGGCAAGGCATAGTCTGGAAGTTTCAAACCATTGGGCGTGGAGTCGAGGAGGAGAACTGCTGGTGTATTTCTTCGGCCACAAGAGAGGGAAAGTGGAGCAAGATAGCTGAGCATGAAACAATATTTCAGGTTTAAATGATGGAAAGAATGCTAAGTAATGAGAGGCAGTTAAGAATCTCTCAATCAGCTTAACAGAGGAGGTAACAGAGCGCTACCTAGGGGCAGTAAAGAATCCCTAGATAATTGGCAAACACAGGTGAATCGGGGTAAACATGAGCTAGAAGGAATTCATATTCATAACCAATTCATTCAGAGGAAAACATAAAGAAATAGCAGAAATTGAGCATAGAGAGTATTTAAACTAATTCTAGGCTATTCTTTCTTTCTGCTATTTAGATAGTGGGAAACAATAAAACAGAGGTAAGATGCACTTATTGCTTCAGGCTGCAGCACAAGAATTCCATCTTCATATCTCCAAAAACATTCATTTACAACAGTCAGTTTGCTCTCCAAGCTTTCAGCAATCTTTGATTATAGAGAATCTTAGGTATACAATGTGAGTCTCTAGTGAAAATTCTCAATCAACCAACCCTTGAAACAATGTAGAGGGTGGTATATATAGGGAAAAACTATCTACAGAGTTTCTTTATTACATCTTGACCTAATCAGATCTGAAAGAAAGATGATTACTTAACCTAATCCTATCCAGAAATAAATGCAAAAAATATCTCGGGCTGCGCTCAAGGCCGCCGTATCAAAACTGAGTAAATGATGTTGTACTTGGTGGCTTGCTGCAGTGTTTTCTGAAATAAATGTGTATGGGTTTCAGCATCTCTGCTGTCTGTCTACATTTAAAGCTTTAACTGTGATTTGAGGGCAAGGATGGGCTTATGCCTCTTGATTTGACTTTCTGTGGGGGCTCATCAATGTTCAGGTGCTTCGAGCCCCTAAAAAATCTTCGGCTGATACTCTTTGGCTTCTCTTATTCCTCTGATACTCTTTGGCAATAAACCGATGCTGTTCTGACATGTTGGTGGGTCTAATCACAAATTAATGGTCGTTGTTCGGCCTCTGTTTCCTTCAAAACTATTTTCTGTTCCTCTCGGCAAGCTTCACGAAGAAAAATGGTTCATTCGGCGCCTTTCGGGCTTCCTGGGGGCTGCAGAATGAAAATATTCCCTAAAGATTCCCCATTCAGGCCCAAAAAATCTAGCGATGAGCTCGGGGCTCCGAAGTGCGATTTTTTCTCCTTCGCGCCAAAAAGTGCTGATGACGTCAGCATGACATCAGCGGATGTGACTTCGTACGGCGGGTGACGTCAGTGATGACGTCAGCATGATGACGTGACAGGATGACGTCATCATGATGATGTCATCATGTACGGACGGTGACGTGGCATGTACAATGGCAGGGTACGGTGGCAGGTGACTCGGCAGGGGGGTGACGCAGGCGGGTAACGTCGCAAGGGAAATGGCAGTAAGCGGTATTGGGCGCACCGCCTTAGCGCCTGGGCAGTTTTTGGGGGGGGGGCTCCGCCACATCTCAGAGCCTGAGGCGTGGCAGGAGTACGGTGGGTAATACCGCCCATCTCCCGGACGCTAAAGCTCAGGTGGTTCAAGGATGGGAGGGCCCGTCAGCCGTAGATCTGCGGGGTGGATGATCCAACGGCTGGCGGCGGGGGTATACGGCGGGGAATATGCGCGGAATATTCCAAATTAAATAACGCACGCAGGGGGTTGAGACTTAGGGAAAGGGGTTTTATGGGTTTAAAATGAGCGCGGTTTTAGCAATTTATGCCCAAAACTTGGGATAAGGGGGCAAAAAAGTGGGTTTTTGAGGGTTTTAGGGCTAGGGAAGAGGTTATTAATCTGGCCATGTGTCAGATTAATTCCTGCTTGGACACGGATGGGCTAAAAAGCAGCCCCAGATGGACTGTTTTTTCCCGGACTTATAAAAATATGGCTATATTGCCAGGGAGGGGATATTTACATAGGGGAATTTTATATACATTCTTTTAGTAGGGGAAAGGGGAAGACTGATAGGGAGTTATTTAGTAGAATTAGTAGTTAATATGGAGATGATAAGCAGGCGCTAAGGTAGGGACCTTAGGCTAATTTTGGGAAAAAAGAGTTTGAAAAGAAATAAAATCCTTGAGTGAAGCAGATCTTCACCAAGGCAACTGATATGGATGATGATGAAACTGAGAGGCATCAAGCAGATCTTGACCTCTTTGGGAAGTTAGTAAGTGACTTGGGGAATTAGAAGAAGGGGTAGTTAGTTATGTCCACCTTTGAGCTCCTTTGCATGAAAACTGTCTGCACTGTGATCTGTAAAGATAAAGCACTTTGTAACACAAAATTGATCATAAATTATCATTCTGCAACCACACAGCTACCTACCCGGCCTACTCTCCTAACATTTTTTCTTCTTTTTGGTTTGGGTGCACTTAGACTTGCAGACCCAGATTTACAATTTTCTTTTGAATTCTTCCTATCTAAATCTGCACTTATTTCTGCCAGGGCCCAGATTAAACAGTTGGGTCCCTTTGATTCTCTACCTATCTACAAATCTGCCAAGATTAAACTGTTTGGACAGATATCATTCTCTATATTCTAAAACAGGAAATTGAAACCTAGGGAGACCAAGATTAAACTGTTTGGACCTCCCTTAAATGAAAACTCTTCAAAATTGGAACAACTCATCAAAATTGGAATCAGCAGTGGCATTTGGACTAGCACACTTCATGGCTTCTTGTAGAAATATGGAACACTGCAGCCTGCAAAGTATGACATATTTGGCATGTAAAAATGTCAATCATGAAAGATGAATACCTGCTGCAGCAGGAGGCTAACATTTCCTATAGAGGCTTCACTGATTCATTTGTCCATCCAGTTATAAATATTCTATCCAGTAGCTATCAGCCCAAGATCAATTAGGAGATTAAGAGAGTTTTACAATTGGCAAAGAATAGTAAAGTGGGAAACTGGTATCTATACCATGACCACACAGAAATCAGAATATATGGATGCCAACTAGCTCCCTACAAACTGCCCAAATACCTCCCTATGAGGATATTTGCATTAGAGTACTTTAGGCAGATTATAAACTCTGATGAAGTCAATTTCCTATCGGCTAGCAAGAAGACCCAGTTTAAAATGAAAAATCAATTTGGGCCCCTTTATTTGTAATAATAGGGAAGCTGGACTAGAGGCGGATAAAATTTTGCAGCAGATGAATTTCAAGAACAGTTTTATGTGGAAATATGACCCTCATGGAGTTATAAATAAACTAATGCTCAAAGTCAAATTGGGCCCATTCATACATCATCCCAGGCCAGACATTGAGAGATTTTCCAACCAATCAGAATGGTTGGAAAAAACTTTGATAGATATGGACAATACTGTAGTTGATGTGGAGAATACATTAATAGATGTAGAAAAGCAGATTGATACTAGTTACTTTCTGCATGTTCCAGCCCTAGAAGAACAGATGAATATTCCTCCTACTTTGCAGACTCCAACCAATGAAGACCGAAATGCAAAAAAGAACCAGGGAAGAAGGTTCTAGTTCAACAATGGACACTGAAGATGACCAATTTGAGATCAGTTACAGGAAGAGGCCCAAGATTAATCATGTAACTGAACAGGAAGACACCATTGATACAGTGGAAATCACTTACACTAAAACAATGTTTGTAAGGAGTAAAGGCCCAACAACTTCAGGTGAAACTCAACAGCCTTCTACTTCAAACACTCAAATTATTGAGAAACAGCTCAGCATTGAAGTCTCTTCATCCACCAGGCCTGTGGATAAAGAGAAATATATTAAAGAAAAATACAAGGAAATTAAGTTGAGGAATGAGGCATTGAAGGCTGAGACTTATGCGTAGTACTTCAAGCAAACACCCACAATCAAAATAGGTTAATTTCACCCTTTGAAATTAAGACTAGGAAGATGCAAATGACATTCATGCACCCTACAGTGCAGCAGCCCAAATCATTAGATGACTACATGAAAACCGAATTTGAGGTTTTGGCTAGGGATGTTCACCCCATAGACCAAATTGAGTTCCATAAGCAAGCAGGTGAGATGATCTATTCCACCATGAAAAATAAAGCTATGACCATGCACGAACTTCAAAGTTCATTGGATAATATCACTACACATTACAAGCTAGAAAAGGCCTCCTCACACGCCAAGGACAATAGAATCAAGTCACTGGAAGACTTGGTCATTGAGCTTGAGTATAATCCCAATGATGTCAAAGCTGTAGAGAAATTAATAAAAAAGAAGAGTGAGGATATTGTTGATTTAAAGAAGCAACTGAAGTTGCCTCATTCAGAGCACCCACAAACCAAGGAGGTCCTTGAAAGCCAAACCCAACAAGAGTAGATGATGGACCTCATTCTCCAATTAAATTATCAATTAAAGGAAATGGAGAAGGAATTGGACAGTTTGATACAGTTGAAACAGGCCAGCCTTGAGACAGCCACTGCCACTGCCATTCCAACAGTCACTATAGCAGTACCATCCACCTTGGCAGCTTCATTGGCCCCCACAGCACCACTAGCTACAACACTTCCAGCTGCAACAACATCTACATCAGCAACAGGTTCCACAACAGCAGTAGCTCAGCCAAGTTATGAGGCTAGAAAATTGGTCAAGGCAATGGAGAGCATGTCCATTCAGACCACAGAGATAAACAAACTTAAAGAAAAGATAACAAGTCTAGAGAACGAGAATAAAATTGCATAGATTATGCACAAGGATGAAGTTCAGAAGTCAACCAGGTTGACTGAAAGAATGAAAAGTTTGGAAAAGGAATTGGCATTAAAGGAGCCACTTGGCCAAGCTAAAGAACAGCTATGGGCCAATATCATTGACTCTGTCAATGATATTTGGCCATCTATACAAGTCATCTTTGAACAAAATGACTTAGTCAAAGAGGCTACAGAAGCAATTCAAAGAGTTAAGGCTGAACTTAGAGACATTCTAGAAGAAGCCACCAGAATAATCCACTTTCTTAACTCTAAAAATAAATATGAATTGCAGGAGCTGGACATAGCTGACAGGATTGGAACCATACTAAAGGTGAAAAAGGTGCTCACCAAGAGGAATTTAATGATGAACCTTGAGGACAAATTCCAAACCATGCAGTTGGCTATAGACAGTTTCATGGTTAAGTTTGATGCTTTAAGGTAGAAAGGTCTGCCAAATCCCTTGGTGATAAATGACAAATTGATGCCACAGGAAAACTATAACAAGAAAATTAGAGAGGTGGCAAGAGATCAAGCTAATAATTCCTCTATGAAGGGGATGCCCACAGGAAAGGTTATGTATCAAACATTTGAGAACCTATTTTGCCTCCAGCATGAGGTAAAACACCTTTTTGTGAACATGCCAACCTTTGCTAAGTACATAGAAGCAGTTGAAATTTACAGAAAGATGGTAAATATCAAATTACTAGCTATAGACACATGGGAAAAGTTAAATGACTTACTGTGAAAATGCACAGTAAAAGTGAAAAAAGCACAGTGAAGGAAAAGTGATAGATTAGTCGGATGAAAAAGTGTCAAGTGAAAGTGTATCAGTTAAAAGACAAAGTAAAAAGAACAGTCAGCGTGGAAGACAAACAACAAAGGAGAATAAAAAACAAAAGATCAAAACATAAAGACAACACAACCAAATAAACAGGGACAACTTACATCAGTTGAATATCTGTCTCTATCTTCTTGCATGAAGATATTTCTTTCTCCTAGATTAGTTCCCAAGAGAGTTTGGGATATTTTGTAAACTATTTTTGTATAAATACTTCATAATTCTAAGTATACAGTGTGGATTTCTTGACATTACTATAGTTGTATTGATCTGAAACCTGAGGGTTATTTGTACCATTTTTCAAGTCAGCAGACTGGACTGGATAATAAAGAGATTGCACTACAGGATTCATGTGTTGGGCCACTTCAGTGAAGTACTTTATTTTTTTCAAATTGCTATTTTCGTAAGTGTTTCAAAAACTTGCATGTTATCTAAATTGAAAGAATTAACTGGAATTATATTACAGAATTTGTTTAAGTACACTCTCTCTTGAATAGTTAATCATTTTGATGATTTCCTTTGATATCCAGAGTAGGGAATCCTTCATTGCTCCCTAGTTTCGATTAACCCCTACCATTTCCTTCATTATCCAGTTTGAGGAACCCTTAATTGCTCCTTGACCCCGATTGAGAACCACTTCACCTTCCAGCCCTAAAGATCTGAATTCACTCAGCTACCTTGCCCTGTAGACATTACCTTTAGAACTTGATCCAGTCTTGTTTGCTCGACCCTTGACCCCATAGACCAATGGTAAAAGACATCCCTCTATCCTTCTAAGTCAGTGATTCCACCACCAACTCAAAATCAAAACCCAAGTACAATTATAACTAGCCTAAAATCAATTAACTAAACATAGTTAAATCATAAAGAGAGAGCCCTCTCTGAGCATTAGGAAGGCTAGATCCTAATCTCCAAAGTAGGTTTGTGGTTACCTCTATCATTTCTTTCATAACAACTCTAGAGAAAATTTGGAGTGATAACGTTGGCTATGAAAACAAACTGTCAATTTTCATCTTGTTGTAGATATGTTAGTATTGAAGTTGACACTAAAAGTTAAGGAAAACTAATTTGTTTTGTTTGTTCTGATACTGATAAGTGTTTTCAAGAATTGTTTAATGTTTATGGAATTTTTTGCTAAGAGAGAAACAAATGGCTCAAAGGAGCAATGACAAAAGTACAGAGGAAGAGATACATGAAAAGAGCCAAGATATTCTAAGGCTCATCCAGGATATCTTAATGCTTAGTCAAGATATATTAATGCTTTAGGATAATAAACTAGAACTTCAGCAAACGCTTAGGCAGTTTGAACATGAAATAAACATCGTAAGAACGTTCTTAGAAGAAATCTTGCAAAATCAGGAGAATAGTTAATCTCCAGGAACAATAGTTGATAAGTAGAGAAATTGTTACCAGATTTTTCTATTTTTTCAATCAATTTTGAAATTAGTATATGCTAGATGTGATATATTGTAATAATTAGGGGGATTTTGAGGCCTAAAATGGGTCTCTTGAGGAAATTATAAAATAATAGTGGAAATAATAAAATAAGATTAAATTACATAATCAAATTTTAAAGGAAAAAAAGAAAAAAACTATTTTTTCAACTCATATTTTCAACTTATCTCCCTATTGATTTACTCAATTGTCAAGCAGAAACACTCGTTGGATGCAAATTTTGATTCCTCATCCAATGAGTGCCCATGTTGCATACTTCCGATGGACACTACTACACGAAAAATGAGAAATACATGAAAGGCGTGATTGCAATCACGTTTTTCATGTATTTCTCATTTTTCGTGTAGCGGGGTCCATAGAAAATATGCAACATGGGTACTCCTTGAATAAGGAATTAAATTTTCATCCAACGAGTACTCCCGCTCTAAATTTGAGTAAAAACTTAGGGAGATAAGTTGAAAATACGAGTTGAAAAAGTTTTATTATGTTATTATTTTTTAATATTTTTACTTTTTTACTCCAAAAATGGTGATCATCCCCCATGATTGACATCATCATCTTGAATCCTATTGGTTCTTATAAAGTTTATTTTGTTTGTACATTTTTCTTAGGAGGTCCATTTTAGACCTCAAAATTCCCCTAATAATTCTCGACACAGTGATAAAAAGGGGAAAAAACTATTGAAACATTGTGAATACACACATATGTACAAATGCAAAAAAAATTATAAGTAATATCGTAGTGCTCTTTATTTGTTTTACAATTTTTTTAGCTTCGTATGATAATGGTTCATTTAGGTATTTGTTTGAATTTTGCATGGAATATTTTTTAATAAAAAGAGTTGCGAAACTAATATATCAATAAGACGATGTAAAAAATCACATTGAAAAGAAGTAGACATACACTAGTTACACATTAGAGTTAAAGTGTAAAATCGTTGTCAAATATTACTCGATGCAATTTTTTCTTTATAGAGATGCCAAACAAGTATTAAGGATCCATATTACCTTGATCGAGTGGAGTATTTATGTGAAATGTAAAATACGGAAGCCTCCACATTTCATAGAAGTTTCCACACAGTTACACACCTCTTCATAGTTTCTTTTACATGATGATATGTGAGACAAAATGATTGTTAAATTCATTAGCTAGCAAAAGTGTCATTGAAAGACGATTTGTCGATTATTCCGCTAACAAAGTTACAAACATTTAAAAAATAGTAAATAGTCATAGTAAAAAGGATAATACGAAATAATAAATAACATAGTATGAAACATTGAACTTGAACAAAACAATTCATTGAAATAAGTCTTTGCACAATGTAATCAGAACCCACTCTCCTGTTAAAAAATTTGTAGCAATACTCAAATTATTGGAGTAAAATAGAAGGTGATGTTAAGATTGTAGATACAAATATACAGAAGCACGTAAATAGACATGGTGCTCTACCCTTTGGAAATAGTCAATGATGCATTGTGCCACAATGCAAGCAAAGAGAATAGAATATGAGCTAATCATAGCATGAAAAAGTTGCAATCATCCAATAAAATGAAAGAGTTGTTCAACAATAGTCAAATTCTTCAACCCAAAAGAGAAAGTAATGTTAAGATTAATTGATAATGCAAGCAATGAGAATTGTAGCGTTACTGGATTACTCGATAATGTAAATAAATAAGACCATCACTGTAGACTCCATTAATCAATGATAGTGTGAGTGAAAAATATTTGCAAATTTGATAAATCAATAAAACAATTGCAAGAAAGAAAATGTAATATCCCTCCCCTTAATAATAAATAATAAATAATAATACAAAATAAATAATAACAATATAAATAATAAAATAATAAATCACTTAATAATAAATAATAAAAATAATAAATGATATTTAAAAATATACAAGAAAATAAATAAAAATAATAAAAATAAAAACAGTGATAACTATACTAAAGCTCTAAATAAGAATAAATAGAAATAAAACAATTAAAAAATCAGTAAAGCTATCAAAAAGAAGAAAATAAAACAAGAAAGCTAAAAATCAAAGTCGCATGTAGACACATGGAGTGTGTGCATGTGGTTCCCATCCAAGGTTTGCTCTAATTATTAGATGGTGAGGAGGATGAGAGGAATTCCATCTTTCCGAGATTCTATTTTTCATTCTCTTGGGAGAATGGTGTTCTAAGACATAGGAGTCACTGGCAGTAGTACGTTGATTGAGGGCTTGGGGGTGGCCAGTTGTAGCAAATCCTTGCACAATTGAGCCTACGGTTGGGTGGAGAGTCGTCCCCAAAACCTTGTTGCGGTAAGCCTACTTCTACCACAAGTAAGCACTATTCATAGTTGAATTTAGTTTATTAATTACATGTTTATTTGGCTAGGTAAGTGTCACTCTAATTTAAATTTAATGTTAATTAGAAAAGTTAATTAGATATTTATTTTTGGACTGTTACATATGGTATCAGAGCAGGGCTCAACCCTTAGGGCCTATGGGCATCTAATTTTTTTTTTAGGACATTTAACTTGACTTGTTTTTGAAAATTACAAGATGCTTACTTTCCTACGAGTAATTTCCATGGCAACAGAATTTTGGAATCGGGTTTCTAGATTTCTGTAATTTTGATTTGTTTTCATTAATTCGTTAGCCATTTTTGACAATTGTTTGCAGGCTCTGCGACAACATAAACTGAGTGGTGTGTGTTTTTATGATAGGCATCAGATAAAGCTCATTTATCATAAATTTATTTATATTGTGGTTCTGCAAGATAATTTGTTTCTGCGATCATTTTTGTTACATTTCTGACAACAACCATTTTGAGTTTTCTGGGGTCATCTCGATTTGCTGGGTCATCATTTTGGTGATATGCATGAACTTGTCTTGCCGTACCCTTGACAACGGCACCGTGAGATAAGACAATGGAAATGGGACCATATGAATGTCCTGTATACAACTTCCACAACGTGATTTCAGCAATACAAATGGAACGACATGAATGTCCGGTATACAACTTCGATAACTGATGGTGTACGAAGTAACGAAATTTCTTTTTGGCCAGATCTGAGTGCCTAAAGTGTTTTAATATGATATTTTTGCATGCAATTCCTTTTTGTTTTAATCCAAAATGTAAGTCCTTCGCTGGTGCAAGTGTATCTAGAAAAGTTGGTGTCGTGTGTGGCTATCACAATATTTTTGGCTTTTGAAGTGACCAAAATTCGACACCATCCTCCTACACAGGGAGCAACTTTCTTGTGCAGCTTTCTGTTAATTTAAATTTGGGATCTTTTTCTTTTTCTTGAGGGGTTAAGTTTTATTTTTGTAAGTTAAACTTTTAACTTGCACATGGGAAATATAAAATTCTTAGTTAAAAGGTTCACAATATTAAAAACTTTCACCATTAGAGATACGGTAACAAAATTATTATTTGCTTTAAAAAATGGATGAAGAAGAAATAAAGAATTGTATTTTGTTTTATGGAAAAAAATAATATTATTAATAAGTAAATAGATTTATGGGCACAAATCTTTCGCTAGAGGCATCGGTTGCACACCGACCATCCATTCCGTCCCATAAACTTGATTTTCGATCAGTCTATTGGGAATATTTTAAGCTGTTATATTGAAATAAACATGTTATATAAAGACATGTATAATTATTTTAAAAGAGTATAAACTAAGTTTGAATTTTTATAAATTTTAAAAATCCATATTTTAGCTTTTATATATTAAATATATTATTAATGAATCAAGAAAATGTAAGAAATATAGGTAATTCGTTTTATTTAGTATTGTGTTTGTGGTGTGTAGTTATTATAAAGTGAGGATTTTATTGGTAGGATAAAATAATAGAAATATCTTTTCCGATCATCCGTAACGGAGCTTGGAAACAAACTTTTAAGTTTGGGAATGAAGATTGTGGCAGTGGGTAGGAATTATGCGACATTGCCAAGTTCCGTGGCATGAGCCGCAACCAGTTTTGTTCTTGAAGCCCACATCTTCATATCTACAAGTGGAGGAACCATTGAGATCTTACCAACCCTAGCTTGTTAGAACCGTAGATGAATTTTAAATTCTACTATTATATTTTTCATGATGGTATATTCTTACTTTTTTTTCCATGTTTAATCTCGAGCTCAATTTTTGCTGCAAGCCAGAGAGTTTGGTTGTGCAGAGTTTTATTTTATTTTTGTGTTTTTCTTAAAACTTTGATCCCTAGGTAAATTCCTTAGCTACCACTCATGCCTTGCTTTTATCAACACTTACATAACTGTTTTATTTTCTTTGAAATCCCCACTTGCATCCTATTTCCTTGCAGGAAATTTTGTTGACTCTCAAGTCTAATTATTCTAAATAAATTATATTTCTTATCCCATGGACTCGTACGATTTTGAATTGCCTTGCTTCCTTGAAGCTTGCCATTCTTTTAAATTTGATACAATAATCGTGAAGGTACAATTGCCGTGGATGATTTTTCACAAGAGTTAATAGTCCTTGCATTCGACAATTCATTTAATTCCATGACATTGACAAGAGATGTTTTATTGCTGAATTTTTGTTATAAAGTTTCATTTTTTGTGAGCAATGCAGTCAAATCTTTGTTCTCAGTTAGGAGATTGAGAAGCCTAAATCATAGTCATGTGGCAAATCCAGTTTTGCCTTTTTCAGATGCTGCTTTCTCCTCGGATATAAAAATGCACTAAAGATTCACCTTTATACTATACTACCTGAACAAACATGGTGGTTGCGATGATGATCTGTACTCATGGAAAAGGGTGTATGATACATAGAATCACAGAAGAAATTAACTATAATTTGAAACGGTTGTCTGTTTGAGCCTCGAGACTTGTGTAATTTCTAATTCTTACATATTATTCATCCACTCTTATAGGGTAGCTTATGGCAATATGAAAGGATACAACTCAGAATGTGACAAAAATCACATTTTGTGGCCAAGGAAGGAAGATTTATGGCATTTGAATTTCTGCTTTCCCAATAAATGAGTAGAAAATGGAGTTTCATTCTATATACAAGTTCATTTTCAAGTTCAATTCTACCTTATAGTTACAGGGAAAATGTGGACAATATTGTGACTTTGTGGTTATCTATGTGATTTTGTCATGTAGTCAAGTATTTAAGCATCTTTACCATAAGAAAATGTTGATTTCTCTTTAGTCAATCTACTGAAGATGCATCTTGTTTGATGAGCTCTATTTCAAAGGTTCGGTGGAGTTAGCTTCTATTGGAGTTTCTTTTTCAGTCTTTAATATGATCTCAAAATTATTCAACATCCCTCTCCTCAATGTGACAACATCATTTAGGGCTGAAGATGCCTCAAAAACTGTCTGAAGTGAGGATTATAAAAAAATTTCCATTCCTAGTTGTACAAAAATATGTCATCAGAGCATGCAGTGCCTTCTACTTGTGAAATATGATGGAGAATCCATCAACTTTGAATGATGCATCCACAATATGAATAATCTTATTAGTAGAGCTTTGCTTCTTATCGACACCATTACAGTAATCATCTAGTTTGACTATTTGCTTTACAGAAACTTATATGGCACAACATTCGAGAAAAGACTTATGTCCCTACGATTGTCTAAGTGTGGACCAAAATGTATATAGCCCAAGCGCACCAATACGTTTGTTCAAGAGTTCCTGGTTTTGTTTCAATCCTTATATTGTAATTAATGAATGTAAACCCGGTAGCTATTAAAGCTTTGGGTTTGATATGGTGTTGCCTTCGCGGGTGTGCTTGCAGGCAGGCCATCTTATTAATAAAAAGATTTTATTTTGTGTTTTGGGGAGGGATAACCTTCCCAGCCATCCGATCCAGTTATGGGTCGGGTGACAATGTCTCTTCTTCTTTATGGTGTGGAATATTTCTGCGGTTGTTGATTTCTTAAATCATTTAATAGCCATAAGAATCTCAAGATACATTCAATAAATTTGTTTAAACGATTTATTTTGTTAAAAGTAGTCCATTTAGTTCTTCTAACATAAGTTATGATTGCTTAAACAGATACTTGAATATGTCCCTCTACAACACAAAATTTCGATCCTTAAAAATCATGAATCTGTAGAATTAATATTGGTGTGACATATAATGATGAATAAATTTTCTTTCAAAGATCAAAGTACCTTCTTAACACAATAATTCCACCAACATTGAGACAATTCTCTAAGTTTTATTCTGACATCATTAGTACCTTCTAATTCATGTTTTCTATGGTTTATACTACAAAAATTTGTAATTGTTGATAATTTATGGTTTAATTATTGTGATTGTTGATAATTTATGATAAAAACATATCTTATTAAACTCATAACTCACAACCATATAACAAAGTGAAAATCTAAATGAGTCACATAATTAAAGATATAGTTTTATTATGACTCATTGATTCATTGGAAAAGTATATAATCTTGTAATCTTGGATGGTGATAATCTACCCATAATTGACGATGTATAATTCTCTGAAATATTGCACTATTGAAATGGTATACTCGCGTGTTTTTTATAACAAATCTTTAATGTTGGTGTAACTACTCACTACCGGTTCATTTTACAACACAATTTACATAGCACTTGAAGTATTTGGATAATTCAAGTTGAAATTTGTCACCAATTAAAGTGCTCTAAAATAGTGAAATCTGTTCCAATTCACAATGGATAAACTCTAATATCTTATTACCTTTAGATGAACATTGTTCACTAGCATCTGTCCATTATTTTATTGTTCAATCTGATCTAAAAACACAAAGATAACATTCCTTGAATGTTGATCATACTATTCACTAATTATTTGGGTTGGATTGATGTTCTCATTGTCGTTTAGCAATAGCAGTTGCTTGGCATTTCTCTGGTCTATTATTGCAAGAACACAACTCTCTCAATATGAACTTCTAATAAATTTAATTTTGCACTGCCATTGCCATTCAGATTACATGTATCTGCTCATTTACTACTATATTCTCAATGGCAAATCGTACAGACTTGGATTTCAGTTTAGATGTTGAGTATAATGTTACATGAGGTTTTGTGATTCAAGTTTAATTGCATATAGTGGATAAATATGTCTAAAGAGAAATGGAAAGGAGAAACTTGCTAATGATAGTTCATGTGATTATGGCCAACTTGGATCAGATGTTTAAGGTGGTAGAGAAGAAGTATCACAACAGGGGTAAGAAATCAATAAGAAGAAACAACCTATTTTAGAACATAATGGAAGAGTTTGGTATAATCATGACTTGGTACTCTAAAGGTATCACTATAAGGTCTATCTAAGGATGATGCACATAAAGAAGAAAATATTGGCAATCAACTAATGAACTTGAAAAATCAGGGTAATAATGAAGGTTATTTTAAGGAACCTGTAAGGTATGATAAATAGAATGATTGGAGAAGATAAGTTGTGTGCATAACAACATCTATAACAATGGGAGAGCCACATTGTAAAGTTTTTCATAGGTGACTAACTATATGAATGAATTATGGATAACAAGATGTATGATCACGAGATTTTATTATGTTGATGTCTTAAAACAGGAAAAGATAAGCGGATTACACTTGGTAGCTATCTTAATGAATTTATTTATCAGGTATTACCCAAGTTGGAAATAGTAACAACATTTCCAAGGTATATCAGTGCTATAGGAGAGGAAAAACCACAATGATTGGAGGTGAGAAATTCAAGTCAATTTAATAAAATAGAATGAAGTGAAGTAACTTCCATTTTTGAAGCCAATAGACATGGAATAGTAGGAAATCAAGATAGGGAAAAGAAAAGAAAAATATATCTATGAATATCAGGTAGGAGGAAATGAAGGGATGTTCTATCAAGAAGAAAGTTCTTTTAAAGGTATTAATGAGTAGAGCTAGAAACATGATTGGTAATGGTCATAATGATGATCTACATATTTTAAAAATGTGAAGGTGTGAAGTTGCATGATGACCAAATGATAATAAACGAGGAAGATATAGGAAGGAATGTTGCTAGAAATTTTATACGGATACCTTGAGAAGGATTGTGTACATAGTGACAAAAGAAGTGAAAGTCAATTAATAGAGATTGTACTTGACTCATTATTTCATGAGTAGGACTTCCCATAACGTTAAAAGAGGTTGTTTCCACATAACACCTCACATTTAAGTTTCTCATGGACAATGATGGTAGTAGTGTTTCCAACTGTTTCAAAATCTAAAATAATGATACTATTTAATAAGAAAGAGTCTTTTGCCCAGCTTGAGGAAACTGAATTTATGATAAAGCAATCAAGTGGTATTGAGATATGAACTTTACGAACTCGACGAGATAAGAAAATATTTCTGTGGATGAAGTGCTGATTGTTAAATAAGTCAACATGGATCAACAAATCCTCGTGCAAGTAAATTAAGCATGATATAAAATTAAATCATGATGAAAAAATGTTTATATGCAATTGCATATAGCGGTATTGGAATCAGTAAGCCAAAGGGTAAATGGATGTAAAATCAAGGGATTTTAATTTTGAGATAGATGATTTAAATAATGATGGTATCACTAGTAATATCTTAAACAATGAATTTCACCAAAATTTCCTTGGGGAAGGAAGAATATATGACGAGAGATTAAGACTCAAGATGATGAGGCTCATATGAAATTTAACGATGTACTTAGATGATTATACCATTGGTGTAAATGATCAACTACCTAGTAGAACGAAGTCGAGTTGATTATTGAAAAGTAATTGACAACTTTATAAAAACATATTGACGATGTTTCATGCTATCATGGTAGGAAGATAATGATGTACACATGGTTCTTATAGTGATAAGGTATCCATACAATAGTAGCGATATGAATAGGAATTATGACGTTATGTCAAGGTATATTGACATATTCATTTACTACATGATGATAGGTATTTAATGTTCAATACTCATGATGGATATGATATGCATAACGTGGCATAGGAATTATGATGTTATAATATGAGGATTATTGACATGTGGTTCATTTATGTGAACTCATGATATGTCTTGATATAATTATGTTGATGGTATAACTGAAGCATGCGATAGTTCCGTACAAATCTATGACATGCATGAGCATGCAGTTCCTTATTATTCATAATGTTGCGATTAACAAAGATGAATGTTCTCATGATGACATGCAAGAGTTGGCATGTGTATTATTTCCTATGATATTATGATGTGTTGGCATTATGAGACAAGTGTTGTCCTTGATGGCAAATCACACAGATGACAGATCATAGTGCAGCAGGTCAGTAGCAAAGAGTTGATGATCAGACTACAAAGAATGAAGAAAATAAGGTATACGCAGGTTCCTCTTATCAAAGTCGCGTATACACGCGGGATCATCGATCAAAAGGTGCGTATGCATATACACGCACTTTCACGCAAGGAAAAGCGTGTACATGTTGGAGAACTTACTTTTGATCCATGGTAGTTAGTCCTTGGTATTTGAACCTATGGTTTTGGACCATAGTATCTCGTCATATGTGTTGATCCCAAGTATTAGATCCATGGTACTGATTTGTTATGGTTTTGGACCATGGTATTGAGTAAGGCCTAAGACTATAAAAGGAGAAGAAGATCATTAGGCAAGGGTATGAGAAAGTCTTGAATATCTGATGAAGTATGAGATCCAGTATGCAGGGTATGGGTTTATGATGCATTGCTTGATCTGAGCTAAGGAGGAATCTCACCGGTTGATGGAGAATAAGATCTAAGGATAGATCGAGATCAAATGGTTTGAAATGAACTATCTCTATATGGTTGATAATGCTTATTCTAGATCTGCATACTGACGCATGTAATGTTCTGAACTGGGTATAGTTTAAGTTTGAAATAGCTGCAAGTCATTATTGAATATTTATAGATCTGTACGTGGGTTGGCTTTGGTGAAAGCGCATATGTACACGGGTTTGGTTCATCGTAGTAGCGTTTACAGTATAAAGTATGATATTTGAAGTTGCAGTTGGGTCTGATTGTTATTGCAGAGTTCTGTTGTCTGCTCTATGTTTTGGTGACTGTGTTGTTGACAGGGTTTCAGTGTTTCAGTGATTCAGAAATTGATGATGCTAGTATTGATTGTTTTGTGCTTCAATGATATTGATGGGTCCAGTATGAAAATTGGATGAAACGTGGCCTTCAGATTATAGTGTTGTGCTTCAGGAGTATCCAGTCTGAAAATGTATGAAATGTGGTCCCTAGAGGATGAAAGGAGATTGTAGGCCGGCGCCTACGTACTAGTACATCAGCTAGTACAAGAGCAAAGGGGGTGGTAGCTCCCTTCCAGTAGCAGCTAGAGAACGAGTGAAGATTGGAGCATTCAGTAGGCAAGCACCTACATACTAGTAAATGGATTAGCTAGTACAAGAGCTAAAGGGGTTGTAGCTCCCATCCAGGAGAGTCTGGAAAACGAGAGAGGGTTGTAGCCCTCTACAAGTAGAAGCCTGCGTACTGGTATAAGACTGCACCAGTACAGAACTATTGTAAAATGAAGTTTCTTATTAAAAGAAGATAGAGACGACTTGCAGCAGGTGGTTTTCACCCACATTAGGTTTCCACCTTATATCATGGTGTTCATGTGTGCTTCTTGTGTGTGATGATCTGTTTTGTTTTACTGCACCTGCTTACTGTACATATGGTTAATGAAGTTCTGATGCACTAACTAAAGATCAACATTTAATGGATTAACTGAATCATAAGTATTCTGGATATACGCTAGTTGCATTAGACACAGTTGCGTATACACGCGGGTTCCCTTAATTGAAGTAGCATATATGTATCTAAGTATGGAAATGAAAAAGTTTTATTGATTTGATAATACTGATTCACCCCCCCCCCCCTCTCAGTATTATTTCCAACAATTGGTATCAGAGCAAGTCCTTTGGTAGAAGCTTGATCGCTTGAAGGAGATCCGTGGAACAATGGGAAAGAAGCTTAAGAAGAAAGCACCTAAGAAGAAGAAGACATCTCAAAAAGTCTATGACAGTGGGAGCATCGATTGGGGATTATGTGGAAGAAGCACTTTAGGTTCAGAATCACTTCAGAATGAAGATGAACAAGATCTATCAGGTATGAATTTGTTATCCTCTGGTATCCATCCATGTGAAGATGATGAAAGTGATAGCGAAGCAACTAAATTTGCTCTTATGGGTGAGCAAGAAAGATATCAAATAGAGGCAGTATTTAGAAGGCTTACAGACAAAATTAGAGAACAACAAGATCTATTGAACAAAAGGGAATGTGCTTTCAAAGAAGAAGTTACCAAACTAAAAGCTCAACTAGAGGAAGGAAACAAGGTAAGGAAGTTACTCAAGGACAAGGAAAATCAATATCAAAAGTTGCAGGATGAAGTGACATCATTGAGAAATGAAGTAAATAAAAGAAGCACAACAATCAAGAAACTCAGAGATAGATCCAGTTACTATGAAAGGCTTGAAGCTACGATGCTCTCGCTAAAGGAAGATCTTGAAGAATCAAAGAAGAAGAATGAAGAACTACTCCAAGCTCATGAAAAACAAGAAAATGAAGTTCTTGATCTAAGACGTCAGTTGGAAGAAGGAAGAAATGTTGAAGAAAACATGAAGAAGCAGTATCTTGAAAAGGAAGAGCAACTTCAAGTTGAGGTAAATATTCTAAATGATAAATTAGAAGAAAAGGATAAGCTCTTACGATTTCAAGATAGTACTAAGATTTTGGATGATATTCTTAGTAGTCAAAGTCGCCTGCTATCAAAACTGGTCTTGGTTTTCATGAATCTGTTGAAGGTGAATTTAGTTCACAAAGTAAGGCAAGGAACTCTAATGCAAAATCTGAAATGCTCAACAAGGAGATGAGAAGTCAATCCCACCATCAGCCAAGGAAGGAAATTCTTCAAAGAAAATCTTTTACTCCTTCGATAAATAATGTTGAATGTTATGTATGTCATAATCTTGGACATGTTGTAGCCAGATGCAGAAGAAGAATAGTTCAAGATCATCACACAGAAAGCTCATCACATTCTAGGTACTCTCAGGGATATTGTTTTTCTTGCAATATGTTTGGTCACAAAGCTGTTGATTGCTACAGAAGGAATATGAAACATGTAAGATACTATGCATGTAACAAGCTTGGACATAGAGCAAAGGAATGCAGGAACAAAGTACGGGCACCACACCAAAAGGAGAAAACATCATCACGCTTGAAGATATGGAACAAGAAGGAAGTACAGTCAGAAAGATGTAGCACAACACAATATACTCAGACACAGCACAACACAGACATAACAAACTCAGGGGGAGCTGAAAGTGTAAAACTTCAGTGTCTTGAATCTCATATGCAAGTTTAGTAAAGGGAGGTCACGTATATATGCGAGTTATACACTGCATAGTCACGTATATGTCAGTTTGAGAAAATCAGTAGGGACAGGTCCATAAAAAGGGTCTGATATGATTCAGTCCATTATTTGCTATGTGTGATAATGGTTACAATCTGCTAATGATGTGTGTAAATGTCTTGCTACTCATAAGATGTTTAGTAGTGTTTTTTATCCTAACTTGATGATGATGATGTCGTGATACTTCTTGCTGATATATATCTAACAGTGGACAAGATGGCACAGGTTCAGGGGGAGCATATGCTTTTACTAATGCATTGTTGGCATTATGGTTAGTAGTCCTTGGTAATGATACTTATATGGCTAAATGATACATTTTGCTATGTTATGGTTATGAGTTGTCCATGACAAAATCTCATATGATTCTTGGGGCTACATAGTTGATGTTCAGATCAGATTTGTGGTTGATTCTATGATAATGCACATATGGTGCTTGTATGGTGATCTTCATAAGGATAAGGAGAAGTTACTTGATGATGAGTCACTCATATGTTGTTGCCGTCATAAAAATCATATAATACAGTTAGGATGCAGGATTCCTATAGTTCTTGGCGCTCATGTGGATGAGGATTGATGTTGTTGATGATATCAAGATACACAGTGCTATGTTGGATACATGGATGATTACTTAAGTTTCTTTGTTGGAGACATGATGATGATGAGTTCTTACCTATATGTTGATAGGTTGATACTTACATATGCTGATTGATGCAGATATTCCCAAGTGATGATACATGGATGATCTTGTTGATAAGATGGCTATGGTGTTTTACACATATGATATAATGTGAATGATTTAATGATGACGAGTTGATATCTATATGCAGTCATACCTTTTCATAGAACATTTACAGGTTGCTGATCTGGAAATGGTTGTACGTGAGTTTCATAAGGAGTATCCGCGTATATACGCTTGTTTCTGTGGATACAGTCACGTATATGTTAATTTGAAGGAAATCAATGGGCCAAACTCAGAATGAGAAGAGTCTGATATGGGCCTGACAGAAACCATCTAGCACAGATGGAACAGGTACAGAGGGAGAACATGATTGCTGGTCTAGATGTTGTTGAAAGATGCTTATGGAGCAGATCATACATTATGTATGATAGTTGCTAATGACTATCATGGTCTTATTTAGATGTTTGGTCTCATGTAAAGGTCATATCAAGACTCATGATGTAATAGTGTGTCTCTATCTATTGTAGTCATTTGATGAAATCTCTTCTGGTCATATAATGTAATCTGTACCCCCTCTATGCATAAGGAAGGATGTTGAAATATTTCAGTCATGTATTTCTTTTATTATCAAGGTCATGTAACGGCCTATGTTGGTTTCCCCACTATGCCTGGGATGGATGATGTAATGTTCTTGTTTTATCATGTGTAAACTTTTGATGTATCCCCACTTGGTTGGGTGGATGAATCAATATTGGTATATCCCCACTAGGATGGGAGATGGATGTATGTATGAGTCTTTGGTGATAGGAAGGTCATTTATGATAGAGTCATGTTCTTTCCTGTAGAACATATTTTTGCAGACCTTGCTTACAGTCAGGGGGAGCATGAACAACACACTTCAGCAGAGCAGAGACTTCAGCATGTACTCAAAGGGAGCATGGACAGATTAGTACACCTTGGCATATACAAAGGGGGAGCTCATTCAGAAATTTCAGCAGGTACTCAGGGGGAGTATGGTCAGCGGGATGTTTATCAAGGAAAGTGAATATCTTGGTCCGCCCTTTGCCCTTGATGTCAAAGGGGGAGAGTGATTTGGTGTTGTTGCCATCAAGTCCAAAGGGGGAGACATTAATAGATTGTGTGATGTGCTGAAGTGCGCACTAATCCAGGAGGATATTGGTGGCCACCTGACTATTCCACTTGGACCCCCACCATTGTTTCTTTTAGTTTTTTATTTTCCTTATTTGTAGCACAATTTACTATTTTTGACAGTTTTTTTGTGTTTTGAACTTTCGAAGCCATTTTGAGGCCCTAAACGGTGTTTTTTGGGAAAAATGAGACCAGCATGGGTTGTGGACCAACATTATTTTTTAAAAAGTTGTATTCCTTGGATAGATCTTTCTAATGAGGTATTGTATGTGTCAAACAGAGATTGTATGCCAAAGTTACGACCCTGGGAAGTTGATGTACCAATTTACCCAAACGGGGCCCATAGTTTGGCGCTTCATCTCCTAGGGTTAGGTTTTTGGATGTTTAGGGTTTTCCATTATTTCTCAATGATAAATAGACCTTTGAGCCTCATTGTAACACAGTTCAGAGGCATGTAGTTGCCACATCTCTTCTCAGAGATAAGCTACCATCACCCAAGCTAGTCTTATTTCCATTATGTTTGTAAGCATATTTCAGTGGTTGATATTAATGAAATGAAGTGTTATTTCTGTTGCATCTCTGTATTTATGATTATATCCGTAATTTTTTGCATTCCTGTTTAAATCCGGATCACGTACAAAAAAAGATTGAAACATTTCTCCATAGAATGCACACTCTTTGTTCTCCTACACACATGGATTTGTCTTAATTTTGAAAACATATGTTAATATTAATTTTTAATTCTTTGAAAATATTGCATTAAGATTTGATATTAGAGTGCTTTGAAAAAATGGCTTATATAATAATGAATTTTAATTTTGATGCAATATGAATTTTGATTGGAAAATCAAAATAAAGGTTGACATTAATGGCAAAGACAAAGCCTTAAAATCAAGGAAAGTTAGATCGATCTTATATATAGGTTGCTGGAGTAAGTTTAGAAGCACAGAGTTAGAGATTATCATAATAATTCATCAAGTTTATTTGCAAGTGTTGCATAGGTTGAAGTTTATGGAACATGATTATGGAATTGCAGAGGGAGAGCTCGACATATATTTATTTAGAATGGTTCAAGTTGTGGAATTTCTCATCATTTTTCTCTAAAACCATGCTGAGATGATTCTATGTCAATCACAGGACCATTTCGAGCTTTTAAATTAGAAATTGGCAACATTGGAGTTGAAGTTGCAGCAACTGCAATTGATAACTGAATTATTGAGCTTTTGTATGAATAATTTGGCTCAGGCAAAGAACGTCAATGTTGGGCAGCACAAAATTAGGCAGACGAGGATATCATGGCTATGGTTGGTTTATTTTTTTTATCCTGGCATGGTGATATCGAGTTACCAAGTTTGGTTCCTTGTGCACCTAAATGTAGGCTTTCAAGGGTGATCTGGGTTCCTCACTTATCTTTAAAGTCACTTGCTCCTTGCAGTAAGAATTTTATGGGATAAAACTTGCCAAAATAATTTAGGGGAGAGCTAGGGTACCTTTGGATGGAGGAAGGTTGAAAGAACGATGAAAGTTGTAGTGGATCATGATGAAGGATTATGTTAGCATGAAGAAGGATGTTGATGAAAGGTTTGAAGAATGTTGGGAGTTATTCATATTTTGTGTGTCTATGGATGGATAGCTTGATGAATAGTGCTTTGGTTGACCGAATAGGAATGGTGCAGTATGGAATTTTAGTAGAATGGGAGTAGAGCAATGGCGGTTGCGCCATTGACCAGAACTCGCTTCCTTCTGAGCTTTATCCAAAATTTAATGAAATCCATATCACTCCTGTTATGGAGGATAAGGAGTCATTTACATAACTTTTATTATTTTTTTGGTTCTGTTATACAAATATATTATATTTGTTTCTGTTTTTTGGAGACTGTATGCAGCAAATCAATTTACAATAGCTTTATGCAATCTAGTTTTGAATTCTGTCAATCTTTCTTAGAGTCGTTGGAAATTAGAAAAAAAATTGGCTAATGATATACAATATTGTCGTGTTTCACTTTAGTTCATGACCAAATTTGAAAATAAAAGATCAATTTCCATGTGTAACAATTATCTATATGGGTGTATTTAATTCGTTGGCTACACTCTATTTCTAGGAAAATTGTCGTTGATTTAGCTATTGCTTTGTTTCCATAACTTAATTTTGACATTTGTCTATTTCACTTTATGGTTAACATAAGCATTTATTCGGAAAATATATATTGCATAATGATTATTTCTTTTTAACACATCAATCGTTGTTATAAAATAGTCTACTTCACCATTTATTTGCATTATGTCAAGGTAAAGCAATTTGCAAAAAACAATATGTATGATAGGTTACTTGTTCATTGTTTTTTTACACTTTTCTATACGTTATCCATTTGTACAAAGCAACTTTTTGGAGCATGCATTACTAAATAATAAGAGTTTAATGAAGAATAATAATGAAATCACTATGCTACAATAAAAACTTGGACTCTATACCCGCATTCCACAATAACGATAAAGTGTTATGCACGGAGAATGAGTATGTGTGGAGATAAGTGAGTATGGAAAATCATTTTGCACAATACGAAACTTCTAAAATACTCTTTTTATTCTACACAACAAAAGCCTTTTTGACTACCATTCTCTTGTACATACCTCATCCTCTGCACATCCTTCATTCAATACATATTCATAGCTTTATGCAACCGTTCTAGTGACTCTAAGAAACTATTTGCTTCTGACAATTTTAAGCACATATCCAAATTTCATAATTTGAATATATGCTTGAATGCCTCCATAGTCAAAGGAATAACAATCTTCTTAGCTGGTAGCATAATTTTTCTCAACTCTAAATCAAAATTGTGTGCACACAAATAAACGATTTATATGGAATTGAATACTTCTGTAATGCATGCGGAATTCACAAATCCATTACACCAAACCTTATTGTTATTCTTCTCTCTTGTGGATAGATTCACATATAGTTGATACATATTGGACCACTCTAAGCTTTGATCAATAAGCATAAGTGAATCATCGTATTAGTGCAAATAGCTTCAGAGTCAAATGTTAATCACTATAGATATTATTAAAATAAACATTAGAAATGGAATAGATATCTCAGAACAAAAGCTCTTGCTAAATATTTATTCTCATTGTCATCAATTCTAGACCATTACATAGATTCATATAAAAGCTCAAAAGCATAGTCCCACGAACTTATTTTCAATTGGTGTTCTTCAATAATGGTACGTGAATGGTACGTAATCTAGAGTTACACAATTTCACATGCAAAAGATTATCTAAGAACTTCAATAGGACATAGTAAATAGAATTCCATTTTAGTTATCATGAATTACAGAACAATAACCAATAACACTGTAAACTTTGAAACGGGAACTATAAACTCAAAACGGGAACTCTGGCCAAAAAATGCCAAAAAAACATCAAAAACAGTGCTAAAAACGAAAAGTGTGTATACTGGAACGATGGTTTTTTTTTAGGGACAATTTTGAACATGTTTTAAAAATGGCAGTGAAAACAAAATTTTCGTGCAAAATATAGCTTGAAAACGAAAAAGTGATTATACTGGAACGATGATTTTTTTTTTAGGGTCAATCTTCAAAATTTAAAAAAAAATGCTAGTAAAATGATCTAACAATATAAAAGTGAATCATAACTTCTCATTTAACACCATATGGAAATAAAAAATTTTATTTCAAGAGACGATGCATACATCAGTTAGATAAACTATCTTAAACAATGATTCAAAATCACTCATATTTTCTTGCACGCCATCAGAATTCACATCTTCAGATGAGTCACTAGACGCTGATGAAGATGTTCCATATTCTTCTCTTTCATCAACTAGTGCCCCATCTAAGTCCACATGCATGCCCATCATTTTAGGTTTCAAAATTCTTCTAGATCTACGACTGGTTTCAGAAGACTCCCATCTCAATACTGTTCCTTCTGGTAACAACCTTTTTAGAATCTCTATCGTCTTGAAGTGAAGAGTTCCCCTCTTTGTTAAATTGAAGTCATAAACAAGTATGTCAACATCCTCCAATTTCAATATGTCTGTGCAGCGACGATTTATATTCGTACCCTTTCTTTTTCTCTTTCCGCCATTTTTTTTATCAACTACCATCTCTGGCTTATACACACCATTGAATGGGTGTGTATTTGTGGCATACCAATGTACTTCAACACTTGTAACATCCTCATTTTCTATAAAGACCTTTATAACTTTAGCAACCCAAAATGGATAGCCATTTAGATCTCCATCTACTAGCACTGCGATCATGCAACCCTCCTTAATATCCTGTACTGAACCCCTGTAAAGGTCTTCCATGGCTTCACGTTGTGCACGAGATCTTCTGGAACCAATATACATCTCTCTTTCCTCTGCCTGTGAAGAATTAATGATACCTTGAGATTGTTGCTGTTCAACAATGTTTATTTCCTCATGTGCATTCGACACATTTTGTGGCCAAATAAATGGATTTTTCAAAGGTATATCTTCATTTGTTCTTATTGAAATGATATCACTTTGATTATTGAAAAATGACTCCCACCAAACTGCATTAGCAATGTCAAAGTACTCATATGTATATCTAATACATTTTTTAATTTCTTCTAGGCAATCAGAATAATTTATATCTCTGTTTTGTTTGTGTGCATTATGAACTTCACCAACTGATTGTAATAACAATATTTTTGATGCAAATATTGGATGATCTGGAATGAACTTCAAAAATTTCAAACCTGATGACGGTGCCCATTCTGTAGTAGTTGAATACTTCTTGCCCCATATTAGTGTTTTCCCATCAATTTTTTTTATACGAAATTGATGTTTGAAGCTAATGTCATTAATTTGTTCAATGCATTTCCCCTCGCCATATGATCCCATAATAAACCTTCGCATGTCAACAGTTTCTTCCAACACATCAAAAGTAGGCTCTGGCATGTATGATTTCTTAATACATTCAATTAATGATGGCAAGCTCCCAGCTTCCTTCCTCCTCAATGTGACTGAAAAACGACTAAACATCTGATCAATATGGTCATGAGTGTGCCCAACAAGAAGGAAACCAACCTTTACCTTCTGAAAAATTCTCAATTCAACAAGCATGTTTAGATATCCAAAAACAACCTAATTTTTGTTTTCACGGCAAGTGTTGTCCAATTGTAGATACAAAACTTTAGGAAGATTACCAGACCAATGAGAAAGCACATCATGAATTATGGTTATGGTCAGATTTGCATCATTATGAATATTTGGAGCTATGAAGTACACATTTGGCAACATTTTCCCATTGAAGACCATACAACCGACCAAGTGATACTGAATAAAAGTTTCCTCCTGTAAATTTTTGGGTGTACGAACAAAATGTGGTAAAAGTGTTTTCTTCTGGTCCATACCATCAATTATCAAACCCAAATATTTATTCGGATTATCATAACACTTCTTTCAATGCTTGTACAACTTTTTCCATTCATTTGTTTGTTGTTCGCGGTGCTCTTGAAGTTCTTTGACAATTGAATCTACACAACATAAAAGAAAGCCATTAAGAAATATGTTTTCATACTTGATGAATATACAATCTTAAAAGTTAAAGTTATGAATGCCTACCTCTTTCTGGCCCTTCACATTTGTCCCTTTTTTATTTAAGAGAAGCACATGTACTGTAAATCCCCATCCTTGTCTTCTTAGGAATACGGACATTGTTGAATTATTTCTTCCATATCTTCACAAAATATTGATATGTAATAAACCGGCCATGTCCCTCAGCACCTTCTGCATATTCTTTGTATAAGTTGTAGATTTTGCGTCTCAAAAAATTATCTAGAATATGTATTGTCTCTCTATTTGGCATACACTCTGCTTTGAAAAGAAATCTTTCATCCATGACATTGCAATGTTTGATAATGGCCCAAACTATCTTTTATGATGTATTTCAAATAAAATGTGGGATCCTTTTCCAATTTTTCTTGAATTCTCGAGAGACGAAAATTCCCAATCAAACGAAACATTTTGAAAGCTTTTCTACAGATAAATAAAGTCTTAATATGATAATCATAACCTAACAATGTAGATTGCATGCACCCAACTAAATATGAATTTTGCATGCTTTTATTCATTGACAAATATCTCTTCCTGCTCTCAAATGCAAATTTGAAATCCATATGTTTCAAGCAATCTTTTTGGCAACATTCACTTGAAATGAGTGCGCTGATAGAACTTCTTCTCGTCAGATATTCTGCTCTACCCCTTGTATAACTAGAACATCTTGCATTGATACAAAAAGGTCTGGTCCTACTCCTCGATACAATATTTCTTGGCAACATCTCCATCATTAGATCATCATTTGTATAAGGATTTTTATCATCATTAAGAGGAATGTTATCCACACTATGATCAACTGTGCTTTTCAAATACTGACTTGGAGGATATTCTTCATCTTCCCCTTCTTCAGTGCTACTGTCATAGTCCATAGAATTCAGACTCAATGGAAATTTTGACTCAATGTTTATTGGATATTCTTCCTCATGTGCATTTTCAGTGCTGCTCTCACGGTCCATAGAATTAGGACTAAGTGTATCATCTTGTCCTTCATCACTGCTACCTTTATACTCATTAGAATTAGGACTAAGTGCATCATCATGTCCTTCATCACTGCTGCTCTCATAGTCCTTAGAATCAGGACTAAAAGGACATTGTGACACTCCATTCTTTTGAAATTTATCATCGCGCTCTTCATCACTGTTGCTCTCATAGTCCTTAGAATTAGGACTAAGTGGACACTTTGACACTCCATTCTTTTCAAATTCGTTATCACGCTCTTCATCACTGCTACTCTCATAGTCCTTAGAATTAGGACAGAGTGGACACCGTGACACTCCATTCTTTTGAACTTCACCATCTTGCTTTTCATCACTGCTGCTTTCATAGTCCATAGAATTAGCACTAAGTGGACACCGTGAGACTCCATTCTTTTGAAATTTGTTATCAAGCTCATCATCACTACTGCTTTCATAGTCCTTCGAATTCGGACTAAGTGGAATCTGTGACTCTTTATTTATTTGAAATTCTCCATCCCCTCTTTCATCAGTGTTGCTCTCATAGTCCTTAGGATCAAGACTAATTGGAAGAATGGACTTTTTATTCATAGTGGAAGAATTCCCACTATATTCATCCATATGAATAGAGTTGTTACATGATGAAGATGTTGATGCTGTATAAATTGAAACTTCACTATCAGGACAATCCATCCCTTTCAAATAGAAGATGTTGAATGATACAAATGGAGAGTCTCCTAAAGATATTATATAGATTAGAGAATGAAATTTTCATTCCAAAAATTTCGCGAAAATATTTCCCTCCTAAAAGTTTGTGAGATATATTTCACTTCATTGTTTATTATGCAATTTAATGAAAAATGTAAACTTAATTTTTTTATGAAATAAATCATTAAAGTTAAAATTGTAAACTACAACTTCTACCTAAATTATTTTAATAGTCAAAGTATATAATTTTTACTAAACAATTGAATGTTTTTTTAAATTTTTATAATACATTTAGAAACAAGGTAATACCAAATTCACCCTGCTATAAAACAATTCCAAATTGTTCGCTTTATCATATTTTCATTCATCGCCATAAAAAAATTAACATGTTAAAATTTATTAAAACTAATTAATCCCGCATTCACCGTACGATAAAACATCTCCGTAGTTTCACCTATATATTCCATTATCACTATTACTCACGTTACATCAAGGTTTGCTGAGGTTCGTTAAAAGACTTGGAGCGAATTTGTGGAGCAGCTACATTGGGATCAACAACATATTCAACGAAGAATTTCCGTAATTGAAAGGTCAGTTAAATTTTTTTCTTTGAAATTTCTCATATTAAATTAGTTTAACGAAGTAGATTTTTTTCTAAACTTAAATTTTTTGTCAACCAAATTAAGAAATATTTCCGTCATGAGCATGGTGGGCCCAGGCCAACCCCATCCTGCAATTGACCGACCACTAGATTTTTTTTTATAAACTTAAAAAAATTTTGTCAACCAAATTAACAAATATTTTCGACGTGAGCATGGTGGGCCCAGGGAAACTCCATCCTGCAATTGGCCGGCCACCCACTCCCTCCACACACCCTTCCGGGCCCCTCCCCAAACTCAACAACCCCTTTCCCCCTCACCGCTCAACCCCCCTTCCGCCTGACCTCCCCACCCCACACGATCCCCTCACCCCTACCCGGCCCCCTACCTCACTCCCCTGGAGCCACCCATCTGCCCCCCTACCCAACTCCCCTTCCCTTCCCTTCCCCCTCACCTCACCCCTCGTTTCTCCCCACTCTACCCCTACAGCCCCCTTACCCCCCCACCACAACCCCCAACTCCCCCCGTCACCCCTCATCCCTATTCCATCCCCCTGCCACAACCCCACTCCCTCCACCTCACCCTTACCCCTCACCCCCCAGCCCCCCTCCATAACCCCCCCATCCCCTCGGCCCTCCCTCTCTACCCCTCGGACCCTACCCTCACCCTCACCCTACTCCCCCCTTGGGCGCCCCCCACTAAACCTACCCCTACCCCCGGCGGCCCCCCCTTAACCCTACCCCATCCCCCCCCCGCCCTACCCCCTTAACCCGCCACCCAACCCATACCCACCCCCCCCCCCTAACCCCCCTCCCAAACCCACCCCCCCCCGGAACCCCTTAACCCTACCCCATCCCCCCCCGCCCCACCCCCTTAACCCCCCTCCCATACCCGGCACCCCCCCCTTAACCGCCCTCCCAAACCCCTTAACCCTATCAGTTAACCCCCCAACCCCACCCCCTTAACCCCCCCACCCAACCCATACCCGCCCCCCAAACCCACCCACCCAACCCATACCCGCCCGCCCCCTGTAACCCTCCCCCAAACCTGCCCCTACCCAACCCATCGCCGCCCCCCGCCCGGCCCCCTCCCATCCCCGCCACGCCCCTCCCCCTCACCCTCCCGACCTCCTCCCACTCGGATGGCCACCCGGGCGCGCCTGCGGGCCGCCGGGGTGGCGTGGGGTGGGCGGCAGCGCCCCACCCCAGGCCACCCCGGCGGCCCGGGTGGCCGTCCAAGCAGGCGGAGGTCGGGAGGCGGAGGCAGAGGTGGAGGAGGGAGGGAGGGAGGGAGGGAGGGCGAGGGGAGGGGCGAGGCGGGAATGGGAGGGGGCCGGGTGGGGATGGGAGGGGGCGGGGTTAGGGGTGGGGGCGGCGTTACGGGTGGCGGTGGGTGGGTGGGTTAAGGGGGTGGGAATGGGTTGAGCGAGGGTTAAGGGGATGGGTGGGTGGGTTTGGGGGTGGGTTAAAGGGGCGGGGTTACGTGTGGGGGTGGGGATGGGTTTTGGGGTGGGTTAAGGGGTTAGGCGGGGGTTAAGGGGATAGGTGGGTGGGTTTGGGGGTGGGTTAAGGGAGTGGGGAGGGGTGAAGTGGTTAAGAGGGTGGGGATATGGCGAGGGGGGCGGTAGCGGGTGGGGTGATGTGTGGGTGGGTTTGGGGGAATGTTGGGAGGGGGGAGGAAGGGGAGGGTGTGGGAGAAGAGGGGGAGGTTGGGGGAGTGGGTTTGGGGAGATGTTGGGGGAGGGGGCAGCGATGGGTGTGGGGGACGAGGGGGGGGTGGTAGGGGTAGGGTGCGTAGGGGTTAACGGGGGGTGCCGAGGGGGGAGGATGGGGTAGGGGGCAAGGGAGGGGTAGGGTGGAAGGGGCTGGCGAGTGTTAAGGGGTGAGGATGGGGGGGGCGGGTTTACAGGTAGGGTGAGGGGCGGTGGGCAGGTTATGGGACGGGCCGAAGGGTGAGGGGGGGCAGGGGTAGGTTGAGGGGGGGTGATGAGGGCGGTGCCAAGGGGTTGTGGGGAGAGGGTGTTAAGGGAGGTAGAGGTAGGGTGGGTGGGGTGAGTTAAGGGTTCGGGGGAGAGGGGCGGCCGGGTAGAGGGAGTGGGGGGAATGAGTGGGGTGGATGAAGGGGAACGAGGGGGCCCGAGTAGAGGGATGAGTTGAGGGGGAGGGATGAGGGGCAGAAGGAGCTAGAGTGAGGGGGGAACGAGGGGTGAGGGGGATGAGGGGGAGGGTGGGCGACCTGGGTAGAGGGGTGAGGTGAGGGGGATGGATGAGGGGTAGAAGGAGGTTGAGTGAGGGGGGAACGAGGGGTAAGGTGAGGGGGGAGGGGGGTATGAGGGGGAACGAGGGGTGAGGGGGGAGTGCTAGGTAGGGGGAGAAGGTGAGTGAGGGGAGGGATGAAAGGTGAGGTGGGGGTGAGAGGGGCAGGCGGGAACGAGGGGTGAGAGGGAAGGTTGGGAAGGAGGAGGTGGTGAGGGGTGAGGGGGATCCGAGTAGAGTGAGGGGGAACAAGGGGAGTGAGGGGGATGAGGGGTGAGGGGGAGGGTAGAGTGAGGGGGAACAAAGGGTAGGGGTGGCCACAGGTAGTGGGGGGGGTGCGGGGGGGGAAGGAGAGTGAGGAGGAGGGGTAGGAAGAGGGGGGGGATGAGGGGTGGATGAGCGGTGAGTCCGGGGGTGTGAGGTAGGGGGGATGAGGTAGGGGAGGTGGGGTTAAGGGGTAGAGGGAAGGAGGGGTAAACGTGGGCTAGGGTAGCTGTTCGATTGGAGGGAGGGGTGGTTCAGTTGGGGGCGAGGCGGGTAGGCAGAATAGGTGGAAGGTGGGTAAGGGTGGGCTGGGGTGCCCATCCGATTGCGGGGTGGGGTGGCTCAGTTTGGGGGAAGGGGGTAGGCTGTTGGGAGTTTGGGAGAGCGGAAAGGGGATGAAGTGGCATTGGGGTTGTGGGCCGGTAGGGGGGTTGCAGGTGGAGGGGGGCGTGGAGAGGAAGTGGTTGGGGGGTGGGGTGGCGTGGTGTGGGGGTAGGGGGAGGTGTGGAAGGGAGGTAAGGGTGAGGTTGGATGGCTGTCCAATTGCGGGGTGGGGTGGCATGGGTCGGTTGAGGGGGAAGAGGGGTAGGGGGCGTGTGGGGTAAGTGGTGGGGAAATCGCCCGCCACTCTGTGGATGGACAAGGTGGTGTCAGTGGGCTTCTGCCATTTCTTAGTGTTAATATTTTTTTAATTTCAATTATCTGATTATACAAATTAAAAATTTAGGATATATTTTCATTGTGGATTTAAGTTAATATGTTTTCGTTGTTTACTAATTTGTGTTTTTCAGGAAAATGGCATCAAAGAAGATTTCTGTGAATATGTCTGGACCAAAGACACTTAAAGGTGCATCTTCAAAAAACATTGGTGAACGAACTCCACCTGAGCTCATGGCTACAAATCTTTCAAGTGCCTCAAATGATAAGAAGATGATTTCAGACTGGAAGAATTCAAAAGAGGTGAAATTCCCATCAAGAATATGGTATGTGAAAGAAAGAGAAAGTCAAAGTGTGAACATATATCTATATATTGATATACCAAATGAAAATGGAATTTTTGAGCTGATGGGAAGAGTCATAGATATGTGTTCGGTACCAAACACTGAAGTTGTTTACATACTTACAAAAGCTCCCAAGTCACATGAAAGGATTAAATATCAACTAACATATTCATTGTATGACACGAGAGATGTATCTACAAAGTTGTGTAAACAAATTGTAAATGAGATGAAACAAAACATCGTAAGTATTGTCATTTATATTTGTATTTTGTTTTCTTGAAAGTGTCTCGCTATATTTTTTTAATTTTGTTTTTATTGACATATGATATTTTATTTGGCAGAATTTTGTTGAAAGTTGTTCAATTAGGTTGGGAGGCATTCATTTCATAGAGCATGATATCATGAAAGTTGTCAGCAGTTTTTACTCAGTGTCAAAAGAAGATATGGAAAACAAGCAAAATGTAGTAATTGATGATGCTACAAAACTACATCCAAAGGATCAGAAAAAAAGGCCTCTAGTGGACAAATCTAGCAAGGGTAAACAAGTTACTTTTGAGGGCAATGAAGTTGAAACTGACAGTGAAGCATATGTTGTCGTTACTGAAGATGACATTGGAACTGAGAAGAGTCGTAAAAGACCAAAAGTAACAACACCAAAAAATAAATTTGTTGAGAATGTTATGACGAAGAAAAGTAAAGTTGAATATTTTGAAGTAGTCATTACCAACAGTAAAAAACCTAGTGAAACTTCAAAAGAAAGCAGAGAAATAATTACACCAGGAGCTGATTTAGAGGATGGCATTATCAAAACAAAACAAAATGCCATTCGATAGAATTTGACAAAGAAAAACTTAATTGTGGTGGTTGTACATTTCAGCTTAATGTCAGACAAACCTATAAGGCAAGTGAAGGACAATGTCAATATCAAGTCAGAAAGCCACACCATCTACATGTTCACAACTTGAAGACATTGATGAGGTATAATCCATATGCTCATGTGGTTAATTATGTGCTTCTTGTTAATCCAATTCAAGTTCCCAACAAAGAAGCATTTGATAAGTCAAAATGTTTTAAATACAATTATTATGTGCTTGGGGGGAACCATTCTGTAGAAGCTCAAAGACAATTGATGGAGGAATATTCCAATAACCCACGTTTTGAAACAATGAAATGTATCATTTACGTTGGTTTATCGGATATAGAAGCAAAGTTAGTGGCATGGGATCATAATTCAGATAATGAATATAGGATGTCTATGAATTTCATCCAAAGGGTTAGATTTATTCATAGTGAATTTCAAGAAAAATGTGGTGGGGATAGGATAAATGTTACTGCAGATTTTCGAAGGGAATGTTGTATAGAAATAGGCTATCAAATTGAAGAGAAACCCAATTCAAAACGTGGAAAATGCAACCTTCCTAGTGATATATTCAGAGGTGTTGATAACATTTTCCAATTGGCATTTAGAACTGGAGATGTTTGGAACTTGATTGATGAGATTTTTAGCATGTGGGAAAGCATTGGCATTAAAACCCAGAAGGTTAAAAAGTCTAAGCCATTGATATGTGGCGGCAGTAAATTAGGTCTTGACTTGAAGCAGCTTCCAGAAGATATGACTATCACACCTTGGAGAGCAATGCAAGGAGTGAAAGATGAAAAAATTGTCAAAACAATATTATCTCGTGTGAAGTCAGGGGAATTATCATTGGAGGAAATGTCCGAGGAATTTCAAAAGTAAGTTTGTTGAATTATTTTTATTTATTTCTAGATTATAATTTTCTTTTAAATAAAACATGTTGTTCTTGGTAGTATTTTTTATACATATCATTATATTGACTTTTTGTTACTTTATCTATGTAGTCACAAAGTTTACATGAAAATTCAAGAACAAATGGTTAGATTGTTGAATGAAGATAGTTGGGATGATGTCGTACGCAACTATCCAGATTCAAGTTCTACATCAACATTAAAAGCTTTTTATCTTGCATTTAAAAATGTATCTTGATTTACACATTCGTTTTTATTCATCTGTGTACTATTTTTAATTTATAACTTACACATATATTTGTTTATTTTATAAAAGATGAAGAAGGATGATAATGGAGCACCAACTAGCTTCAGAACCTTTATTGAAAAAATAAAGACCGAAAGACTGAGGAAGCAACGTGTTAAGAATGTTGAACTTGATCCAACTCTTACTCATTTCATTTGGAATGGGCTAGACACTGTTCAATATCAAGTAATACAAGGCGACTGTGAAGACATTGCTAAACTCATACCTAAAAGGGAGTATGCCCTAGTTATTGCAGATATTCTTCATGGTTTCAATGTTACAAATATTGACTATGATAGTGACCCTTATACTTGTCAAGCTTTTAGTAAACTGGTTGCGGGATTTGTAGAAGTCACGTCATCACCATTATGGAGATTTGTGACATTTCATTAACACACAATTGGCAATGATATTGTCAAGCTTCAAAGGGAAAACAAATTCAAGGATGCAGCTTACATGGTAAGACGTTTAAAATGTATATGTGATATATGTTGAAAAATTCATTTATGTACAAGTTGATTGAACTTTTACTATTTCATGTTACAGGCAAAAGTCAAATCTTCTTAACCGTGATGATCAAGTATTTATAAATGATTGTGAGTTCATTCATATTGATAGTTGGGAAAAAGATGATAGTTGTATGTCTATGATTTTTAATAGGGTGGAAGGAAAGAGTCATAGCCAAATACTGAGTTATGATGTTGTTTTGAGAAAACTAACATATGAAGACAAAGAAGCAAAAGGAGAGATAGTTAACATTTATCAAAAACCACAATTATTGATTAACTATCTTATAGACATATGTTTAAATGAAGGAGATTGGGTTCTGGATTTATTTTCTGGCTCAGGTAAGTTTTATTATATAGAATTTAATTTCAATATGTTATTTTTTTAAATAATATGTCATTGTACTAATTTACCTCATTATTTATTTTGTGCTTGATAACTAGGTAGAACACTAGCATGTTGCCTTCAAAAAGGAAGAAATTGCATTGCAATTGAAAAGGATCCATTACAATGCAATTTCATTCAGCAAATAATTAATGCTCTTCAATTTCTTCCAGATGCAATGCAAGAAATTGGGTTGAAGAAAGGGGACTTTAGTGAATCAAGTGTCGCAAAAAAGGCAAAGGAACCTCAACCACCATTACATGGGATGTTTGGAAAGACATACATTGGGAGATTGGCAGACATGAAAGATCCATTAGAAGACGAAAATGAGCAAAAGGAAGCAAAAAATATTGAGGAAGAAAACAATGATGAAACTTTAGAGAAGGAAGAGTTTGGATTACATGACATTGTTGATTAAATTTAAGTTATGCTTGGAATCAAGCTCATTTTTTGTAACTATTAAGTAGTTATACTTGCAATGTTTTGACTTTGACATTTTATGAGAAGAATATACACTCAATTAAGATTGTTATGCGTTGAATATTTGCAATATGTGATTTTTGCATTAATTTTTAAGTTAACCATTATTTTTTGAAAAAAAAAAAGTGATTATTATTATTTTTTGATATGAAATTCATTAAAAAACAACAACAACAACTATTATTTAACTATTTTTAGTTAAAATTTTCATATAAAAATTGTGATTTTCGCATGTCAATTGTAGCAAAAAATTATCAAAAAGTGTAGTTTTTTAATTATATTTATGTTAAAAATGGCTATTTTTTATGTCAATTGTTAGAAAATATTGTTTTTTTAGAAACAATTATTTCTTGTGGATTGAAAAATTAATTAACAATGTACAAATATGTAGAATATTGAAAATTCAAAATATCAACCTTCTTTTTTAAATATGCGAAACAATAAAAACCTCACTACAAAAAAAAAAAAAATTTAAAAAAAAAAAAATAATAATAATAATAATATGAAGAAAAAGACCACTTCAAAAATTATTAAGTTTACAAAATAATTATTTACATTTCATACATTAAAAAAAAAAAAAAACCTTTTAAAAAAAGAGTCTGGTGCAGAATTACCACGTTTTAAAATCAGCATAAAAAACACTACCATTATAAAATGCAATGTACATAAAAAAATTTATAGTGCCAAAAACTAAGCTTTAAAAACACGTGTGTTCTGCATAACCCATTTTCGAAATCGGGTCACTTTTTTGCTATCTCTACAAAACGGGTAACAGTATGGGTTCCCGTTTCAAAGTTTACATTGTTCAATATATAAAAGAAAAAATCAAGAACTGCAAAACACATGTTAAATAAGCGTTTGTTACATAGTGTCCCAGAATTCAGGCATATATAATTTTTCATATACAACATTAGCTCAGAATCCTTTACATAATTGATAAACATTATCAGAGTACGTAGAAAATTTATCAAAATACTATTACTTTAAATGTAACGGTAAAAGCATTTGTTCTAATGGAGTCTGGAATTGATCTCATGTGGAAGGTAATATCTAATAGTCATCTACAAGGGAATATAAGAAGTTGCATTCATGAATTAGGTTATTCCATGATAATGTATTCAGAGAATTCAATGACTAAATACTCTGAATAAAAAAACAAATGTTTCAAGCTATTAAAACACTTATGTGATAGCCCCAACCATGGTTCTCTTGTAAAATGCTTTGTAAACATTTTTATACAAATAAAATTTAAGGGGGGACTGAGTCAAGGGACAGAAATTCCAAAACTGAGAGGAGGTTACTTGCTTGGGATGTCAATGGGTTTCTTGTGCAGAAATATATACTATGTTGGGACAACAATTAAATGGTTGGTTGGTGAGCCTTAATGGACTGGTCAGGAAATTAATTTGGGTTGCAAGGAAGTATGCAGGCCATGTTGCCTTGAGAAACACTTACAAGGAAAGGAGAACTGAATTAATGAAGTTGGATATGTTGGCAGTTGTAATAACCTCGGGTTAAAAGTTCATGTAATAAATTTAATAAAGGAAAAACTAACACCAAGGTCATGGGAAACTTATTCCAAGCTAAATGTTGGGTAAAACATCCTAGTGGGTGTTCATTTGGTTTATTATGGCTAAGGAATTTGGCAAAGGAAATGAAAAAGGCATTGAAAAATGAAAAGAGGCATTTATTGGCATTTTATTTAGGAAAATAATGGAAAATAGGAGAAAATGAAGGTGAAAGGTCACAGGTTGCATGTGAGGAGGAAATTGAAGGAAAATTAATGGAAATTGAAGGAAATAGAGGCCTTAATGATAAAAAGGCTTCTAAGGGACAGTTCACAACCTTTTTTCAATTCAGTTTTGGAGCTCTCTCTTTATTATCTCTCTCTCATACTCTTGCACACTTAGAGAATTCTTGGAGCACTCTAGCATCGAAGAAAGGAAGGCAAAGGAAGGACAAGAAAACAAAGGGTAGCAAATATCAATCAAGGAAGGGTTGGATCAAGCAACTACAACAAGATTACTTTATAGGTATCAAGATTCATGTATGATTTCCTTACTAGTTTGGACATGCATGGTACATGCATGTGTGTATTCGGTTCTCTTGTTGTCATTGGCATGGTGATCTATTGTTGAATGTTAGTTTTGTTGTGCTAATTTCAATTTCAAATTTAAAAACAATTGCTTATCATTTGCTTCATGTGCATAGGTTTCCTTTATGGTGTTTATGAATGAACATGTAAACTTATGTCAAGTTTTTTGTCAAATTCATGAGAAAAATAAAATAAAAGTAAAGTGTTGAACATCAAAAATCAAATGTACAACAAACCATCAAAATGAACACTTAACACAATGTTTTTATGAAGGAGTTCACCCCTCCTAGGCTAAATCTCCTTAGTCCAGCTTCCATGGCTTGGACCTCTATAATAGATCAATAATGGAAAAAGTGTTGTTTATAATGCTCTACTGCTCCTAAAACCTACTTCAATGTGCTCAAAAAATCAAAATCAACTAGGAACACCTTTTCTGATCCCAATTTGGTCGATTTTTGCAAAAGTTATGGCAAACACTGTTTCTCCTAGTAAAACTCCTCTAAAACTAGAGGAACTCCAGTTAATGTCAATTTTGGAGGAACATCCAACTTCTCCGCTAAAATAAACTGCAGTTAATTAAATGTAAGCGCAGTTTAATTAAATGTTAAACCTGGATTAACGCATTTTGTTAAGTCCTTATACTACTAGTGTAACCCCTTATTGTTATTAGTACAACCCCCTTATTATATCGTTATGCCCATGTAGTCCTCATATTGTTATTATTGTGTCCCATAGAAGCCCACTATTGTTATTATTGTGCCCTTAGATTATTATTGTTATGTCGGCTCTGATTATATTATGACCCCTTAGACTCCTATATATAGAAAGGAGGTCTTGGAATTTGTATCATCCAAGAATTGTTCGTTTGTGTAATGTAAATGAGGTTTCCCCCTCGAAGAGGCTGAATTCTAAGGCGTTGATCTTTCTTTTCTATCCTTTTGTGAGCAAGTTTCATAACATTTGGTATCAGAGCTTTGGATTCTAGGGTTTTGCTGCTCCAAATAGGTCATCACGAAATTTTCGCTATAACTTTTTTTTTTTTTTTTTTTTCGCGATGTTTCAGAAGCGAAAAGAAAAAAAAAAAAAAAAACCCCATTTGAGAAGAAATCGCACTAAACCTTGGGTCCAAATTTCAGAGCTTTTATCACTACATTTTTAGAGATATGATCTGAAGAAGTTAGGGTTTTTGCAAGCTCCATAATTTCATCTAAAACAGGTCATCGTGGAATTTTTGCTATAACGTTTTCGCTACGAAGTTTCAGAAGCTAAAAAAAAAACCAATTTGAGAAGCAATCAGTCTAAACCTTGGGTCTGAATTTCAGATCTTGGTTCGCTATATTTTTGGACATATGATCTGAGGAAGTTAGGGTTTGTGTAGACTCCCAAATTACATCCTAAACAGGTGACCTTGGTAAAATCGTCATAACTTTCTCTCTGAACATCAGATTGAAATTTCTTAACATGTTGCAGAAAGAGGACGGATTGCATTTTGTTTGGGTATAATTTTTAGAACCTAAGGTTGAAACAATGACATGTGGTACGTCGTACAAGTTCACTCTAGTGAACTAGTCTATAATTAGGTCATCGCGGGAGATTGGGAATAAATATTTCTTCGCGAATCCAATTATGATCAGACTTACGGAGTTATAAAGAGGACTCATAGGGCTATTACAAGCTAAAACTTCAGAAATTCAAGATCTAAAATTGCAGAGTTACAGTCATTGCAAGATCGAGCTCCTAAAATCAAGAAAAAACGAGATGAAGAAGTTTGATGGCAAGGATCCAGTAAATTGGATACTACAAATGGAGAAATATTTTGATCTACATGGTGTACCACTATTAAAAAAGGTACGTATTGCATCTAATTATTTAGAACAGGATCAAGTTTTATGGTATAAATGGTTTTGTTCTCGTAAACCACTTGTTACGTGGTCAATTTTCACTGAGGAAATGATAGCACATTATGAGGATACAAAGACAAACACCTCCTTTAGCCAATTGATAAATCTCAAACAAAAGTGTTCAATAGCAGAGCACATTGAGGAATCTCAAAAATTGAATATAAGGGAAAATGAGGATTGATGTCTCCTGTTAGTGTCAGTCTTTTCATACTACCATCAGTGATCAAAATCTTCTCTTTTGCATTTGCATAATAGGAGTCCCATACTGTAAATTGTTCATCACTCCATTAGGTCATGGATCCACTGATGGTTGTGTTCACTTCAGTTTTCCCTCATGAAATATACTTTCTGATCCTCTTCCATATAGTTTTCAGTCATGGTTCATACTTACTCTGTAGTTCATTTCATTAGGTCTTAGGGTTTGGTCTCATTAGGTTTTAGGGTTCCACCAAAGTCAAAATTTGATGATTAAATGCCAATAATGATCAACAAAGACATGAGGATGCTAAATAAACTCAAGCATGGTAGCTTGAAAGTCATAAGTTATTCTTTTAAAAGCCTAATGTAATTTTCACCTCAAAACATGTTTTGAGGTGAAAACAGAGTATTTAGTTTTCATTTATTTTTCCTATGTAATTTTATGTCTCTATATGTAATATTGATTCCCAACTGCTCCTAAGCATCTATTCCTGCTACTTAGCAACCGCCACTACAAAAAATCAAGTTAGCATGAGCACTAATCCACCTGCAAAAGAAAAAGAGAACAAGCATTAAAAACAAAGTTATCAAAAAGACAAAGAACATTTGAAAAGTGGGTTTTCAAAAAGTGAAAATCAAATTGGTACCCATATATAAACCCTCTCATTCTATTAGTACATCATTATGTTTATCTCACAAGACAAAGGGCTCAAAGGAGAGAAGAAAGGAAAAATTTCAAGTGATTTTGAACAAAATAGAGGCGACGTTGCACGTTCGCAACCGACGCTACGTTTCTGGAGAAATCTTCCCAGCGTTGTGCATAGGGAAGGAGGCGTTGCATGTAGGGCAGTGCGCTATGCGTAGCGAAGGAGGCGTTGCATGTAGGGCAGTGCGCTGCGCGTAGGGAAAATTTTACCAGTGCAAAAATACAAGGGTGCTGTGCGTAGGAGCAGGCGCTGCACTTCTGGTCGAGTGCGCTGCGCATAGGGCAGTGAGCCACCAAATCACTTCAAACTTCAAAATTCCACCAAGTTTCTTGCAAATTCCTCCTCTACAAGTAAGTGGCCCTACTTCACTTGATGTTTAGCTTGCACATTTAATGTTTTAGACATCTCTTTCACTCTTAATATGAAACCCTAGTTTTCCACTACAAACCCTAACTAGCTTCTTTTTCCCTATTACCTATCATTATAACTAAAACCATTTTTACATCATTTCCTTTCCCCTAATCTATATTCCCTCATCTATCCATCATTCTCAAAACCCTCTCCCTCACTCTCATGATTCATGCTTTACCCATAAGTGTATGAATCCATCCTAAACACATCCCTATAAACCCTAAAGCATCCCACTCATTCCCATCTTCATTGTCTAAGATTGTGCGACTAAAAATCTGGTTAACATGGATAGAGGAGATTATGATTATGATGAGGAGAATACAGCAAGTGACAGTTTAGCAGAGAGAAATAGGAAACATAGAAAACCTCATAAGGGAGGCAAGATCACAAGAGAAGAGCCAACTAACCTAAGAGAACTACAAGCCTCTCCATTGGCAGTTTCATGTTTTAGACACCTTGAATGTTATGAATTTTGTGAACTAGTGGAGAGAGTCCAATTTCACCATGAACTGGCTAGACTTTTTGTAGCCCACCTGCACAACAATGAAGTGACTCTTGCTGGGGTGACTTTCACAGTGTCACCATCAATCATTTTAGAGGCCACCAGGATTCCTAATGTTGGTGAGAAATGGTATAAGGCTCAGGACCTTGATGAGAATTATTATGAGCCTTACATTAAACCTCAGCACAGAAGTCAGGTGAAGAGGCTTTTCCCTTTCAAATTTCTAGAGAACAGGTATGTCCCCTTGATGAGGATCATCATCAAATATTTCACTTGTGAGGGTAGATTTTCTAGGTTGTACACTTACCACATCAGGCTCCTCATGCACTTTACAAGGGTAAAAATGTTGAACCTCCCATACTTTTTGTTTAGAAACATTGATAAGATGGCTTACCTTGTGCAGAAAAAGCCATACCCTCAGCAGATGAACAACATCTATCACTACTCCTTGATCAAAATTATTGTTCTTCACCATCTCAGTCTCCTTAACATCCCTTGGGAGACTCTCATTGCTCATGACATGTTTAGGGACCCCAAATTCCTCCATCCATGGTTCAAGAAACAAGTGGGCCTTCTAGTCATGTGGAAACAGAGAAGAAACCAAGGAGACAAAAATTTCTGAGGTGACAGTATACTTGACATATCAAAGAGGTACAAGGAAATTGTTTGTAGCTGCTAGGTAAGTGTTTGATCCACAGGATGTGGAAGGGACCTTGCCTTCTTCATCAACCCATAGGCAAATGCTATCTCCACAAGATGTGGAAGGGATTTGCCTTCTTCATCGACACAGCAGGTACAGGTAGAATGGCTGAACAAACAAAAGGAAAAGGTGCAGAAGAAGACTTGGATGATGAGCAAGAAAGAGAGTTTGAGTTGGAAGAACATGATGAGCCTGAGCAACTTGACACTGAGATTATTGATTTAGAAGCTCAGTAGAGGGAAACTATCAAAGACATCATCATTCGGAGAATGAAGCTCAGATACAAGCCTTGATGGATAACCTAGAGAGAGCCAAGTTTTTCATCACATACTTGGAGCAGGAGAACAAACAATTGAGTGACAAACAAGTCCTCATGGAGCTAGAAGTACTAAAAGCAAAGAGGCAAAGTGACAAAGAGGCTCATGTCACTTTGACTCCTATCGAGCAAGAAATTGAAAAGGATAGGGAGATTTGGCTTGAAAGAGTCAATCTACATCTTGAGGAGCTGATTATGAAGGCCAACAGGGACAACAAGATGCTTAGACACATGGCATATCACTACATGATCTAGAATAAGATTTGCAATATGAGAATCAAAAAGATGAAGGCTAGGTTAAGGAGGGCTCTAGAAAAAAAAAGGAGGATAGACTTAAGATGTTGGCTGAAGCCTCCTTGGCTAATCAAAGCACTTTATGGTGGTGCTTCATACCAATTTTGGGCACTTTTTAGAAAATTTTGTCATTTTTGAATTTTTGAAATTCAATACACAGAAAAACTGCCTAGAAGTGCAGCACCATCAGTGCTGCGCTTTTTCTAGGGGAACCCAATGGACAAATGGCTTGCATTTTTGGATTCAAGGCATCAAGGACATGCACTCTAGAAATTTTCAAAATTTTTGGAGCAAAACTAGTCCACCAGAAGGTCCAAAAACACTCCAAAATTGACCTTTCTGCCAGTTTTTTGACACATAGAAGTATCCTTAGAAGAATCAACCTTTGAGGGGTCAAATTAGATCTAAATGCAAAAATTCTAGGTGTTCTAGAAAGTAGACTTGAAGACCTTTCCAATGAGCTATCCTGGGCTCAATTTGGATGATGGTAAGGCCTCCAAAAGTGGCCTGGAAGTGGCACTGTGCGTAGGACCAGTGGCGTTGTGCGTAGGGCAATTTGGCTCAGGATGCCTATTTTACCAATTTTTGACTATTTTCATGATTTCTCTCTCATGGTGGATGATTTACTGATGTAATTAATGTCATGGATTGTAAATATGATGGTAAAACACTTGTATATGGTAGATTCATTAAATTAAAAATGGTTTTGAGGGTAATGAATGAGTTTCCTTCTCTTTTAGAGGCAAGTGGTGGATTGCCTAGATTCCAGTTCCT